>WOVY01006167.1:0-28855 GCA_013436015.1 Rhipicephalus annulatus | reverse complement strand
CTGATCTGGGCCGTCTCGTCGATGGTCAATTGCATCAGCCTGGTTTCTTTGTGGACAAGCTTTAGGCCGCTTGCCGTGAACCGCAGGGGACGCTTACAGGCTTCGCACTTCGCCCCGGCGCCGTTTACGGTAGGAACGGACCTGACATCGAGGCTCTCGAGCAGTTTGCATCCCTGAGCCAGCCGGCCAGGGAGCGCTGGAGATTCGCACCGCACGGCGGCAGAGACAGGGAGCGTAGCGAGTGCAACGTTGATGCCACCAGGTGGCAGCAGTCGCAACCAACGAGAAGTGGCACGTGGAAAGGTTAAGTTCGGTTAGACGAGAGACAGACGCGTCGAAGAACTGTCTCATGGGTTTCTCGCTGTTGCGGGCATGGCCGAAGAAGGAATCGAGTTCTCGTTTGGTGTGAGACTGGGCACGTAGACGACAGTCAGGCGTCTCACGTCCTTCCACGACTCTGGTTTGGACGCTGCCTCTTCGAAGAGACTGGCAACTCGCATGTTGCCCCGCACTATCACTTGCACGTGACTTGCTGGCGGCCACCAAGAGCGACCTCTCCGTTCACCACGTCATCAAGCCTGACTACGTTAAACCAGGGCTCGGGTTCCTGCGGCTGGGAGACAACGCTGTTCCACTGCCAAGCGATGTTGTAGAGTATCACGGGAAGCCGGCTATCCATATTCGGAGACAGTGGCATTTCGAAAGTGCACTCGTAGGTTTGAAGTGTGGGAAGGTGATCGATGATCGACGAGGCAGCACGTTTGTCTGGGACGAAGTTCGCAGAGCCATCATCGGCGTCCAGCTCGAGATAGTACTCGGTGCAGACGTTGTGCACGTGCAGGTGACACAGATGCCGGCAACGCTTCAGAAAGCTGTTCAGGAACACGACGGTCGCCTCGCACAGGACCTTCTCGACGTACATTTCGTTTACAGAAGGCCCCATTCTTTCGTGAAGGCGTTCAATGCGCCAAACTTCCAGGCTGTTTTCGTACCTGTAGCGGCTCGGGTCGTACAGCGTCCACTCCACCTTCTTGATGCTCTGCAGTAACCGACACAGGTGGCGGAAGAGTTCGTAAGGCTCCACGACGCAGTTGACGCAGTACAGCTCGCGGAGGTTGTAGCAACGTCGGGTGACGTCGATTATCGCTTTGGAGGGCAGCGCGATACAGTTCGTCAAGCGCAGCTCTCGGACACCTAGAGCGAGTGGTTCGCTCCGAGACCGGTTTTCTGGGACTAGTTTCTCGCGCTCAGTCAGCAGGAACTTCTTGACAATTCGCTCGTCCGCTCCCTGATCGAAGGTGACACTCCGAATGACGGCGGGACTGAACGCCAAAATGTTTCCACTGCGGCACTGCCTCTGCCAGGTTCAAGAGAGACTCGATGTCCAGGTGCCGAAATATCTTCGCCCACAGTTCCGGAGTAAACGTGGGACGAAATCCGAGGGTACACATGTAGCTGCGACGCCGCTGGAGTCGACGATGTCGCTTTCCCGTGGCACTTCGGAATCCAACTTGATAAACTTTTAAGCCATGCTCGTATCAGGGCGTAGAAGGTAGCCATAGCTAACGACGCGTCTTCGCAAAGTGGACGAGACGCCTCGTTTGATGTAGGGAAGGCGGCGGAGGCCGAGGTGCACCGACGACTTGACGTTTCTGTCGGCGACAAAATTTCTTGGCACTGAAGAGAAAGCTACGGAGGCGGAGCTTCTGCACATGTAGCACTACACGAAATAGTCCGTCTTGGGGCGCCTCTCGTCACGCCATGGAAAGTGACGGGGGTGCACCATCAGCGTTTCACGTACACGCAGACGTAGCTTAGTGTTTGAGGTGCACGTAAACAGGCGGGACTTTCTCGCGTGTTCAAAAAGGCGAAGTCACGACGAATGAATTGAAGTAAATACGACTATCTTAATTGTGGGAGCTGCGTCCTGTCTCAATTAAATAGCTCCACGCAGAAAATATAGGGGAGAAACTTCTATATTTCAAGGTGAAAATACGGGCGCTGTTGTGGAACTACATTCACTGGCGGTATAGGATGCCCGCGATTTGGCTCTGTAGCCTTCACTCCAGTGTCAAGAAAAGTTGTCGCCGAGTTTACAGAGATACGACAAGTTTTTGCGCCGACAAAGGCGCTCGTTCTTCTCCTAATAGAGAAGATAAGTGGTCAAGAAAGTAAGATTAAAAAAACATTTTTGTTTGCCACCCACGAGCGAATCCAACCACTGATTTTAGGCGAGGGTGGTGGTAGTCACTTGAAGCGCAACTGGTGAGAAAGATAGGGGGTTTCTGACTACTGTTTTAATAATTGTTTATACTTTTTAGAAGTTTTATACGTTTCTTTAGCATTTCTCTATAGTTTAGTAGGAAGGGCTCCGGAAATATCAGCCACTTGGGGCTTCTTAACGCATGCCTAAATCTAAGCACGCGGACATCTATCTGCCTACGTCGAAATTTGACCACCACGGGCGGAATTCGGTACCGCGACAGCAGTCAGGGCGCCGTAACCTCAAAAGCCACTTTGTCAGATGTTGCAGTTAATTCAGACTCCAAGGGCATATCTATAGGAGGTAATCAGCAAGTTTACTCTCAACATTCTGCTTCCACGAATACACGTGCACCGACACCTTCGGTCTGCTCGATTTTAGCGTGTTACCGATTTATAGGCCTTAGTTTAGAGTACAGAGTCCGACATGGCGTGCATTTTTATGCTGATGACAAAAAAAGGCAGCATATTCACGGGAAGAATGATGATGAGTGGGGCGAAGCATTCGTTCATCCATTCGTTCTTGTTTCTATACGTCCATGCGTCCGTCTGTGTGACCATCCGTGCGTCCATCCAGCCGTTCGTCCATGCATCCGTCCATGCATCTGTCTGTGTGTCCGTTCGTCCATCTAGTCAACACTCCAAGTCCCCACTATCTCGCATCTTTTGATCATATATTCCTTATATAGAAGCACCGCCATCCAGCGGACATTCTAAGGGACTGAACGAGAGGAGGCACACGCACACTTTCGTACGGCTTGCGCTTCGCGTCTACTTCCCACCTTTAACCACTTCGAGTTCATGGTATATACTAGTTCACTGTATTCATGGCACTGCGGCCCAACGCTCACTAAACCTTTCTAAAACCCAAGGAGGTTACGCCCAGCGAGTATAACGTAGCAACCTTTTCCTGTCAGATAGTGCTCAATGTACATGCCAATGGCTGCTAATGGGAAATGAGAGACAGGAGAATTCGGCTTTTAGATAACGCGCACGCTGCGAATTTTTTCATTGTTCAACAACGCACAGAAGAAATCTCCCACCGGCACCACATTGCAGGTCAAAGCGTAAGACATGTTGCGCACTACGACGAGAGACGAACGGGTGCCGCTATATAGAGCTTCGCCTCTTACAAAAAAAAAAAAAACAAGGCGTGCTCATCCTTCGCTGTTTCGAAAGATTCTTTCTACTCCCGCCGCGCGCGCAAAACGTCTCGGGAGACTTTCAGCGTTATTATTATTAATAACATTATTCCTCGCTGAAGGGAAGTATGTGGATGCGAAGCAGCGGGCGCTCAGGGGCCTGTTCAGGAGCTCAGGCTGGGTGGGTAGCGCGTGCTCAGGGGCTGAGCACGCGCTACCCAGCCAGCCGCAACGCCCTTGCCGAGACACCACCGACGCCCTACCGTTCTCCTCTGGGTCAGCGCTAGACACCAAGGGAAACGGACGCTTGGCGCGCTCACGACAACCACCTGCTCTGCCATTGCGGCGAGGCCGGCCACACTCACCGCCGCTCACCGTCAGAAAGAGTGGCAAGAACGAGGACCATACCGTTCACCGTCGCCCGGGCGGTACAACTTGCCGCTACGCTGGTCGTATTTATACAGTACAACCCGCAGCTGGTCGCCTATAGTCTGCACCCTTCGGAAAACTGCAGGGCAGCAACCAATGGAGGTGCGGTCGCTGTACGACGAACTATACCGAATATTCACCGACGACTACGCCACGACGAAACCTTCGGTACACGTCGATATCCCTACGGAACCTTAACATCGAAACCTCACGTACCGAAGACGACCTATATCATGGAAGCATCGGAACAAGCCGACGCAGCCGTGAGCCGACGCCACGACATAGAAACAAGAGTTACGTGAAACCTGCCAGCCTTTCGAAGTCAGGAAACGGGGCAACTTATCGTGTTTGAGAGAGCCCTCAGTTTTCCTCGCAGAAGAATTTGAGTGTCTAGATAATTGGTAAGCTTCGCGATGAAAATTTTTCGCTGCTTCGCGCGTTTAATGCTCTGTACGGTGAGGTGTGCAAGTTTGACATGGCTCAGACGGCCCGCCTTTTTTTTACGCGTAAAATCATTATGCTGCCAGAGGTTGCCGTGAAAAATCCCAAATCACATAAGACTTACTATACGACGTTGTTATCGGCCGATGCCAATTTCGGAAAAAGAAACTCCCGGGAAACTGAGCACGGCACATTGCAATGCTGCCAGCGACTCAACGGGGCAGACAAAAATCAATGCTCTTCACGATAAACTTGGCAACCAAGCGATTGAAAGCTGAGCACGCGAAAAACGTAATGGTTGTCACGAGTGCCGCGACGAAAGCGCGTTTTACCGGTAACATAAATTAGCGCAGTCGCCTCACTGTTCATACCACAGAAAGGTGGCCGTTCGCCATCGACAGGCCTGGAGCGCTTGCATTGTCCTTGAGGGCCTGCTCGGTCCTTGAAAGGTTGTCGATCGGCCGCTCCCCTCAGGCGAGTTTCAGACCATGAAAATCCCGGTTGTGCCCTAGCGATCTCCGACGACAGTACAGGTCTGGCCAAGTGGGTTGTTCCTACGCCACCTCCTGACGCCGGTCCCCGATGACGACGACAGCGCAGCTCTGGCTGACTGGATTAGCCCTATACGCAATTTCCTGCTGCCGACAAGAGCTCTCGCCAGTGTTACCCCGTTCTCGACCTCCTGGGACCGTGTTCATCTTTCCTATCTTCTCTTTACTCTCGTCACTCCCTGTCCCTGAGCCTCTCTCTATATATATACATTTTAATCCTATACTTTTAATCCCTCCTCACCCCCATCCCCTGTGAGCTACTGTTGAGGTGTCGCACCAGATGCAGACAGTCACGGGACTCACTTTTCTCTTCTTTTCCCTTTTGTAACCACGTAAAATGCAAAGCGAGACGACGACAACGCGTGCAGAGCTCATGAACGTGCTGAGAGAGCGCCAGCACTGTCCTGCCTACTCCTAATCTGGACCCCAACAAAGGCCACCTGAAGAAAGGAGTTGTTCCACACGCACCTGTCGCTGATTCTTACGGTCCATACGGGATGTAAGATGAACATTGTGGAAAGGCTAAGGTCTCTAGATGAAACAAGTTTCCTTGTTTCGTCAAGGGACCTTAGGAAAGGCTAGCGTGCAGCGCCCAGCAAGCGTTGTACAGGGGGTTGCACTGGGGCGAGGTCATCGAAGTCGCCCGGCATTAGAAGATCGCCTCAGTGAGTGTGCGACAGCTTTGACGCTTCCCGCATTGTTGTGACCGCGGTCGAAATTCAAGTTAAGCTGTTCTTCGCGAACTCGTGAACCACGCGAAAGACATCTGGAAAACAACACCAGGCGTTCCACAGGGTCACTGGCCGCGAGGTGTTTTTGAAAGGTAACTACGGCCTGACCGTGGGCTCTGCAGCGTACTCAGAGCAATGCAGAAACTTCACTATTTAAAGGAGAAAAATGGATAAATCTAGCCGTTGTTCACTAAGTATTACGCCTAGGCAGCGTTAGCCGCCGCCCGATCTAAAGGGTACAGCCACATCAACCCGTCCCTGTCGTTACCCACCATCACCTTCTTCGCTTTCCACTAGGGCAGCAACTTCTCATTGCCCCACCGCGGTGGTCTAGTGGCTAAGGTACTCGGATGCTGACCCGCAGGTTGCTGGATCGAATCCCGGCTGCGGCGGCTGAATTTTCGATAGACGCGGAAATGCTGAGGCCCGTGGGCTCAGATTTGGGTACACGTTAAAGAAGCCCAGGTGGTCGAAATTTCCGGAGCCCTCCACTATACGGCGTCTCTCATAATCATATGGTGGTTTGGGACGTCAGACCCCACATATCATCAGCCGCCATCTTTAGGTACTCAGCGCACAGAACCTGTTTGTAACGTCCCGTGCAAGTTATGTGTACTAGACACGTGAGCTTGTAAAGTGAGAGTGTTATTTTCAGTGCATTTCCAAGCAGGAGAAATTGTGCTTTCACTGCATTTCCAAGCAGTACACCTGCTTGTCCCGCAAATGGGGGTTCGATTTTTACTCGTACCGGCAGTATTTCTTAGCGAACTTCAGTGACTTTGAGTCTGTCTGTCTGTCTGTCTGTCTGTCTGTCTGTCTGTCTGTCTGTCTGTCTGTCTGTCTGTCTGTCTAGTCTATCTATCTATCTATCTATCTATCTATCTATCTATCTATCTATCTATCTATCTATCTATCTATCTATCTATCTATCTATCTATCTATCTATCTATCTATCTATCTAGCCGCTTACGTTTTGGTGCTCTCGTGGTCACCCCCTTAACTTGGAGTGAACCAAAATTAGCATGGAAAGGTAAGATGGTTTGCCGAATATCACGCGCTGGTCAGGACACGAATATTGTCGCAATCTCGTCACGTACATCGTCAAACACTTCCCACCAGACAGTGGCACATACCCATGGGCGGGTATGTGCCACTGGTATGCGGGTATGTGCCTCAGGTAATTGACATTTACCAGTATCTAGCCACGAACGACGAGAATACACATGCTCAATTTTAACGCGCGAGCATTAAGAAACACCTGACATCATTAAGGTCAACCCGACGAATGCAAAGAAAAAATGTCAGGGTCCCAGCTAGAATCGAACCATAACATTCTGCGTGGCAATGAAGCATTTTACCACAGAGCTTACCATTTTACCACAGAACAGAAGGCTTACCATTTTACCACAGAACTTACATTTTACCACAGAACAGACGGTAACCTTCGTGAAACGCCTATAGTGGTTGCAGTGCTGCCTAGCCAATTTTGTGAGCATTACATATGTACTGCTTTGATACAGCCGTCACGTCGGGTTAACGTCAATTGTGGTTAGTTGTTTAATGCGCTGAAGTTGATTTATGTAGCAGTATCGAGGGCCAGCATCCTCGCGAGCATCAGCGCTTCGTATCAACTTCTGGTGTTGCCATATAATACGCATGTTCAGGTTGGCGTCCTTGCTCAAGTGCAAAGAACTGGTTATATAAACATCTACCACTCTTCAACATATGTCTGAACGTGCAACATTCATGCATATATTTAGCGTCATTCATGCTGTGTCACTGAATAAAAAAAAGTACAACGGTCTCCTTCCTTCCGCATGCTTCGCACAAGGCCGATTCCTAGGTACCTGGAATCTGCTGAACTTGGTAATATTTATATTATTTGTATTTTTTTCAAGTATTTGGTCCTGAACCAGATGATTTTTCGCTCACAAACAACCAGGCCATTGCCAGAGTTTACGCGATTAAGCCTATCGCGTTAAAAAAAATTACCTCCCCCCAGCCTCTTTGTTGATTTCGATCTGTGCATTCGACTATCAACGAGCATCATGGGAGATCCGCTTAAAGCGAGTAGTGAATGACGCATCCTGAAGCGCCGTTATCTATTCGTGAAAAAGAAAAAAGTGGGGGGAGGGGGTAGGGAAGGGATGACAAATAGATGATGGCTCCTCGATAAGGGCGACAGTACAGCGAAGTCCGTGCCACCAACGTTAACACTAAAAGGGTCAATGGCAATCCAGGAATATTTCAGCCATCTCGCACCAAACAATTGGTGTGTGTTGTGGGGGGGGTCGAATGGCCACGTCTGAACAACAATGAACACTGCCAATGACAACGAGAAGCGGTTTTCTTCTTTTCCCTCTCTTCTCAGCATTCCAACAAGTGTTCAACTGATATTGATTTGCTATGGTTGTGAGCCACTTTTTCTCCTCTTTATTTTAGGCGGCCTAATCAAAGCATCTATATCTTGTTTCCTATAACCTTGAAAACCATTCCAAAACTTGCGATGACTCCTCTCAGCAAACACTTGTCTTATTAGTATTTCGCCCCCCGTGAGCTCAGATTTGGGTGCGCACGTTAAAGAACCCTCGTGATCATATGGTCATTTTGGGACGTTAACCGCCACATATCAATCACTAATATTTCGCCATGTGCATAGATTGAAAGTTGGTTGTATAACCGCGATAAGTGTACAGAGAAGTGGTATTTGAACACTGAGACAAGGCTTCCTAATACGCGAAAAGATATCGCCAGTTTTGTTTTGCCACTGCCGTTCACGTTCTCCTACTAGCATGAAGTGTCCAGTACACATCAGGATGAAGAATGACCCAAGGGGTCGTTTCGCAAGATACAGAAAATCTGTATGTTTTCTAGCAAATTACAACCAAAAGATGGCTGCTCCTGGTATGACAATACGGCCACATGAAGAAGCATGGCGAGGCGTCCGACGATTGAAAACAATGGTCCTTCAGTAAAGGAGATATGAGGACTACAAATGTCCAAACATCTTAGAAATTCTTTAGTGCTGAGGGACTTGTGCTCTTACCAGGAACGCTAGGCCAAATTTAGAAGTGTGGCAGCTTGGGCTAGTTGGTATGGCATGACGATAGTTGGTATGGCATGACGAGGTATGGCGCGAAAACACAACGACGACACAGAGACACAGTGTCCTTCGTGTCCTTCTTGTCTGTGTCGTCGTTTTTTCTCGCGCTATAACTATCGTCAGGCTAGGTCAAAGTAGCAGTTCAAGAAACCAGCCGTACCCAGAGCCCTTGTTTGCAGTATTCTCAAAACATTCATTGCCACATTTTTGCTTTCCTTTGGAACTTTTGGCTTTCACCCCCCCCCCCGCACCTGCACACGCTAGCTCTTTGTATTGTTTTTTTTTCTCTCTAATAAACCTCTGCCGGGGTACGTCACAGCGTGACGTCACCGACGCAAGTGCAAGGCGGTCGGCGAAACATTCCTTCAGCTTACTAAAAATTCAGCTTACTATGGCAAGATTACTCGTGGTCTGCGCCAGAGAATATCTAGGTGTGTGGTTAACTGCGTGACTAATTACTTGCCACGCTGGCTGGCTGTAAGAAGCAGACACGCGTGGCGGCCTGTGCCGATGAACAGCGGCATCGTCTTGGGAATGTGCAGCGTTAATTGCGTCGTGTAGTGTGCGTTGGAAAACATCAACGACATTGGTTGACCTTGACGTACCATGAAACTGAGAATATTGTGCTATGTGTGCAGTTTGAATAACGATCCGTCTTCTTTGCGAAAACATAGGTACTCGTTGCCGGCCGGCGGCAGTAACCGTTTGTAAACGGAACTGAACGATTCAGTATTTTAGTCAAGGCAAAAATGCATTTGACGCGATGATCTGCCGGTGGGTACAGTTCAGCATTTGCGCTGCGAGCAAAAAAAAAAGAGTTCGTTTTCAGGCTGCAGAAATATACCACGCATCAGGTGTGTAAGCTGCTTATATGCGGCGCCACGAGAACTACGCGAACTCAATAAATGCATAACTAGCATTATCATAGACCTCATGCGTCTTAAATAGAAACAGCCGAAATTCTTGTTTCTCATATACTTGTAACCTTTACGGCTCGATCTTTATGCTGTGTCCATGTGCATTACGACTTTCGTGTCTGGTTTACAAGAGCAAAGTAAGTACGCAACACACGATGTAGGCATCAGATGCAGCGGGGTAACTGCACAAGAGGCGATCAACATAATTAAGTTATCGGGTTTAAAATCGTATAAATCTTCAGCGGGTTATGAAGAACGCCGTGACTGGAATATCACGTTATTTTTCACCGGGGTTTGTTAACCTCAGCTTAACGCAGAACAAAATGTGTTTCTTGTTTTTTTTTCTTTGCATTAATCTCAGATCAGACCTTTTCGTAGTGAGTGAGAATCTAACCCCTGAACTCGCGCACAGCAGCTCAAAAACATGCTGCCGCCAACGTCGTACCTCGTTTAAAACTAGAGTGCGCTTGTCACGACGGAAATTGAGTACGTTCACATCCATGTCATGCAAATATTTCTCAAAGCGCCAGTCACCGTGAATACGCAGAACGTTCGCTTTCGATGAAGAAGAGATATTTTACTTATTTACTTTTCGCGGCTACCTTCACTTACGAGCTAATCGCCGCATATTAACCGAACAGAATCGTGCTTTGTAGGAAGTGGCACTACCCTTTAAGATGCTGCGAAGGAGTGTCGACACAGGCGAGACTGCTAGCAGAAAGACCCCACCGGTAGCACTTTCTTGCCAACCGGTATAGGCTCCCGACAGTGGACCAGAGGGCGCGACGAAGCTTTTTGGGTCGCCTCAGCATTGTTGGTATACCGACCGCCAGGGATACCAAGAAAATGAAACTCGCTGAACACAGTGACACGCTGAAGTGTCAATGCCCTTTTTCGCGCGTTTTCAAAGAACGCTTCCTGGGCGCTTACATAATCTGCCGTGACTCCCCTATCGGAAAAAAACGAATGGTGGGCATGGTGGAAACCACCACCCACCATTATAGTGGATTAGTGTAGTGGGTGAATGGTGGGAAACGCCCACCATGGCGCATGGTGGGTATGGTGGGTGCTGCAGTGCCGGCAACACTTGAGCGCGAAATGACGTCATAATCACCGTGACGAGCTGCCACAAAAAATAAAAAAGAATTCTATAAAAACAGTATAAAAAACACCCGTCCCGTAAAAAAAAAACAAGGCGCCACGGAGGATCGAACGTGCAACCTGCGGATTCCCATTCGAAGACGCTAACCACTGCGCCACACCTTTTTTTTTTTTTCTTTATTACCTGTTTTCCTTTACAGGTGTTCACACAGAAACATGAATGATAAAATACACTTGGACCAATATTTGATCCGAAGTGCTCACATTAAAATTTTTTCAGGTTGCACAATTCCTCTAACATTGTTAGCCAGCTGGGAGGTTCTTCTTCTTGTTTATACACCTCAGTGATATACCGCATATTTGCAATGAAGTTCTCCCGGACAGGACGTATGTTCTGGTCAAGATGTCTGTAAGCCATAGTGGTCTGCCAGATGCTGTGAAGGCTAATTAACATAACCATGTCGTATGGTATGCCGTCGTCCTCATCCACACAGAGAAAACGAATGCCATGGCTTGTAATGGGGAGATCTTTTTTCAATGTTCTTTGAAGGATGTCCCAATGAAAGACAGCGTCCCAGCAATGAATAAACACATGGTCTATTGTCTCAGGTGTTTTACAAAGTAAACAATTGGTTGTCCATGGTACATCGATTCCCTTGTCCGCTAGCCACTGCTTTACGGGGAGAGTCCCGGAATGCAATTTGAAAAAGAAAGTTTTTGCCCCTGCTTTTACTTTCATCTTTTTGACCCTTTTCAAAACATCCTGTCCGGGTCCTCCATTGAACATAGATCTGTACAAAGGTGTTGGGAACAAGACATCACGGAGATCCCTGTACAGATTTTTCCGCTTAACAGTGGCAAGATATTCCAGCGAAAAGCGCACTTTCAAAAACTCAAAAGACTGTATAACTTCTCTCAAAAAACCAGACACATATCGGCACATATCACTGTTTGTAGACACAACAAAATCTGGGATGCGTGATGACAGCCTTACTTTTATCACTGTTTGCAGAAATTTGTTTCTTTGATCGCGAAGGAAAATAAACCGAGAGACAACTTGTCTAATAAATAAATGACATAAACCGAGTCCGCCATTACTAACGGACTGGAATAAATTAGACCGGCTTGTACGTTCCCACGGCGATTTCCACACGAACACAGCAAAAATCCTGTGAAACTTCTGTACATTGACGCGTGACATACAGATAACTTGCATGACATACCAGATTTTCGATATCAAAAACATGTTGCACACAGTTGCACGTGCGAATATAGACAGATCCCGACCACCCCAGGCATTTGTTTTTTGCCTGAGGGTTTCTGCTTCACCTTTCCAGTAATCCGCGTTGTCGCGATAGCTGTCCAAGGGTACACCGAGGTACTTTAGGGGTTTGCTTTCCCATTTTACGTTAAGGTATACCTCAGGCCTCACATCCCAATTGCCATACCAAAAGGCAGTTGTTTTATTCCAGTTAATTACACTGCCCGTCATGTCACAAAATTTATTTGCCATGTAAACGACTTCACATATACTTTGTCTATCTTGGCAGAGTACTGCCACATCGTCAGCATATGCGAGTAATTTTATCTCCGTGTTCTGTAACCGAAAGCCTTGCACACTTGAGTTTTGAATGATTGATAAGTAAAAGGGTTCTAGGTAGATGGCGAATAACAATGCTGAGGCCGGGCATCCCTGTCTGATAGAACTTAGTATTTCAATTTCTTCACTGAGCTGCTTATTGACTATCAACTGCGTTACACACTGTGAATATGCCATCTTCAAACCATCAAAAATTACGTCACCAACTCCCACATGCTTCAACACACTGAACAATACTTCATGGGAGACATGGTCAAAAGCTTTCTGTAGATCTATCTGCATGATTGCTATTCGTTCTTCAAAGGCGTCACAAATCTCTAGTACACTTCTTACTATATGTATGTTCGTGGTGATGCTGCGACCTTTTATGCCGCATGTCTGGTGTGTCCCTACAATCTTTTCAATGATGTTTTGAATTCTCCTGGCTAAAACCTTCATGAATATTTTATAATCAGTGTTCAAAAGACTGATAGGTCGATATGATGTTACAGATTGAAGTTTGCTGCTATCATCTGTCTTCGGAATCAAGGCAGTATGCGCCTGCATGTAAGAGCGTGGCAGTTTTTTCTTTTTGTATGCTTCTACAATAACTTCGTATAGCGCAACTGCCACGTCTTCTTTATAAACTTTATAAAACTCCGCCCCGATTCCATCAGGGCCGGGCGTCTTGTCTGTACTAAGGTCGTCAATAGCTTTTTTTATTTCCCGTACGCTGATAGGAGCCCCTAATTTTTCTCGTGTATCGTCGTCAAGCTTGGGCATCGTATCAAGAAAAACATCACAAAAACCCGTGGCCATCGGTACTCGTTTTCCGAGCAGATTGCGATAATTTTCCACAAACGCCTCCATTATCTGATCTTTTTCATTCGTCAGTATGTCATTGCGTACTATTTCTCTGATTTCATTTCTTTGTGCGTATGTTTTTTCATCACCCAAAGCTCGTTTTGTGGGTGTCTCACCTATCCAAAGTTTTTCACTTCTAGCTCTTATTATAGCGCCTTTATACTTCTCTTTATCTAAAATCTCCAGTTTGTTTTTAGTATCTGTTATTTCATTGGTAAAGGAGCCTGGTTTCACAGTTTCTTCCTGCAAGAGCACTTGTAATTGCCTTCGCAGGTTCCTTTCCGCCTGTTTCTTCTCGAATTTATTTTTTGTAGAGCGTTCTATTGCATTCATTTTAACCTCTTGTTTGAAAAATTCCCACTTTGTTTCCCAGTCATCTTTTTGATTACCGTAGAGTTTCGTGAGGGCTTCGGTTACATCTTTACCATAAGATTCATCTTTCAAGATTTGGCTGTTTAGTTTCCACAAGTGCCAGTTAAATTTAGGAGTCCTGTCTTTAGCGCCAAGTGTGAAACTAATCATACAGTGGTCGCTGAAAGACACTGGTGTAACAACATATTCATCACAGCACATAATAAGGTCCAGTGATATGTACGCTCTATCTAAACGTGCGTGGCTTAGACCCTGAAAGTGCGTAAACTGAACACTGCTATTAGACATACATAAACCAACATCTTCCAGGCCATTTTCTGCAATCATCTCATTTAAGAACACTGCGCTTTTATCTAATGACTGGGCCGGCTTGGCACGGTCCTCCTTTCTACAAACACAGTTAAAATCACCAAAAAGGACTACATATTTGTCACATTCCAGTAAGTTACTTATTTCTTCAAAGAAAACTTTCCTTTCACTGTCTCGATTCGGAGCATAAACGCATATGACACGCCATTCGAAATTCAAGAAAGAAAAATCGCACACTACGAAGCGTCCTTTATCGCTGCTTGCTACACTTCTTTCCACAACGCCTATCGATCGTCGTATGAAGAGCGCACACCCTCCTGATAAGCCATCAGCATGGGATACACAGATGTTATACATTGAGCGAAAAGGCAACGTCATATGATTGGTATCTTTCTCTGCCGCTATCTTAGTTTCCTGCACAGCAATCACATCCAAGTCATGCTCCGAAAACAGCCTACTCAACTGGTACTGCCGCCTTCTTGAAGATAATCCGCGTACATTTAAGCTGGCGAAACGCATTGCTCTTTTAAGCTTCAGGCTCATTTTTTTGTTTTTTTTTAAACACGTAGCTGCTCACCATACCGTCTTAGCCGAACTCCGCCTATTTAGTCGTCCGGTGCACCTTCTTGGTAGAAGGCGACACATAATGTGTTGTCAAGAGGCCGGTTTTCCCGTCCTCTGTTCCCCTTCTGTTATATTATGTTTGACCGCCAGTCGTTGCCTCCGAAGGAGAGCTGCTTTCGGTGGCGGTTCTTGATTGCTCATGTCACTTGATTCTGTTGAGGTTGTGTCTCGTGGTCGCTTCCCTCCCGTACCTGGTTCCTCGGCGTCGTGCCACTCCATGGCACCACCCTCGGCAGGTTCCTGGACAGTTTGAGTAGATGTTTCACTCTCGTCTGTAGCAGCGGTTGCGTCGTCTAAAACTTCAGTCTCCTTTGCGCTCGTCAGTGATTCTGCGGCCGCTTGCAAACACGCAGGTTCACTTGTTTGTCCTGCTTCTTTCACTTCCATCACGCCTCCTGTACTGAATGTTTTTTCCGCAGAAGTCACCTGTGATTTCGCCAATGCATCCGCGATAGGTTGCACTCCCCGACTGTCAGTTGACCTTGGCAGTTCTTTCTGCAATCGCGTCATGCCTGCTGCACTAGGTGTTTTTCCTTCACAAGCCGCTTTCGATTTCACCGATTCTTCTGCTTCGGTCTCGTCCATAGTGAGCTCGGATTTATCCATGCTCCCGGTGTTCAGTGCAGCAGCTGCATACGTCTTCGTGCAGTTCCCAGGGGCGTGTCCAAAACGCTTGCAAGTGTCACACCGCGGGACTCGACAGTCCCTCCTAATGTGGCCAATCTGCTGGCAGCGCAAACACCGCGGCGCTCTTCCGGTTGCCACAATAAGTGCGAGCTCTCCTCCAACTCGTAACTGGTGAGGTATATCGTCCAGCGTAAACGTTAGCCTTTAGCCGTAGCGTCACGGTTCTCGTCATGGTATTCTGCTGGGTTGTAGCCGTCAATTCGCCACTTATCCATTCCTACGTCAAGCACCGTCCCGTAGGGGGTCAGTGCATTTCGTACGTCCTCTTCTCGTACGTGGTAGAGCAACCAATGCAGCTTCAGACGGACGTCGCGGTGGCTTGGGTCGATTATCATGCATTTGAGGCCTTTCACAGTCAATTGCGGATCAGCTAAAAGTTTCTTTACGCCTTCAGTGCTTCGGCACGTCACTGCCCACACGTGGTTCATTTGATAAGCGCCGAGCGCAAGAAACCTCGGTGGGCTGAACACGTCGAAAAAGTGGCTCGCGAAAGTCTTCCGCGTGATAAGGTCTTCCTTTTACATCCGCATGCAGAAAAACAGTGTTTTGAACCACATACCCAGTCGGCAGAGGGGGCAAAATAACAGCATAATCCTGGGGGCATTTCAATCCTGGAACCGCGGCTGAGCTGAGCCGCCGATGCCGCTCCAACGGAGCTCATGATACACAGTCCGCACGCTTTCGCCACCGGAAGTGGAATCCACTGCGCCACACCAACATGACGTTGTATGGGTGTTAAATACTTAGTTGCCATACAAACTTACGGTTCAACTTGAGTTATGTTTGTCGTGTACACAACATAGACAAGATCTACACCTGCTACTAAAAATTGCACATTTATTAAACACAAGCAACTGCGGCCTGTAACGATTGCCACTGTGTTAATGGCACTAGTGCTATTTTTTTACAATTCCCAACTACAAGAAAAAAACCAAGTGAACTGGGGAGCAGCAATAGTTTACCGGCGGGGTCTGCCAAGTTTATTATCCGTTTCACGCTCGTTCTAAAGGGCGACATCTGCTCACGCTTTATGACGCTTCTAGGCTCATTCCATAGATACGCCCGCCTAATTTATTTGATTGAATATTGGGATGCTTTTCGCGCAATGTAGAGGGCGGTCACGCCAGCGCAATGCTGTAGCTTTTTTGCTACAGCAACTTCATAACGGCTTGGTCAAAACGAATGCAGTGTGCCGGAAACACTACGCTTCATGTTGGTTCACCAAGCATACGAATTGCCACGTCTGAGTTCTCGTACAAAAGCTAGAGAAGTGCCGGCGAGTGCGACCGGCGGCTGTCGGTGAGAAGACACTTAATTACGTTCTCTGGGAGTGCTTTAATTGCGTCGCATCGATGTTTGTTGCTTCTTGAGCGGACACCGTACACAATGAAAAATGCTTCATTTAGGTTAATTGATGCCATGGCTGCGCTGTATTGTCATACTTAATCGTCGAAATCGTGTATTCTGAAATCCGGAAGCACGGATAACACAATTGTACGGGCTCGGTCGGTAGGCCTAACTTTGATGGAAATCATGGTGGTAGAACATGTAGTGTACTGATCCCAGACTAGTACACTATATAAATTGCCCGCCATTATAAGCCCACCCATCATCTGCTTACTGCTTCCCAGCATTATCGCGATGGTGGGCAGAGCTTCTCAGCTTGGTACACCATGTGGCCCACCATAACAAGCAGCACCCATCATCTGCTTAGTGCTTCCCAGCATTATCGCAATGGTGGGAAGAGTTTCTCAACTTGGTACACCATGTAGCCCACCATAATAAGCACCACCCACCATATGCTTAGGGCTACCCAGCATTATCGCAATGGTGGGCAGAGTGTCCCATTATTGCCCACTATCTAGCCTCTGCTTTCCACCATCATTTCCACTTTACCCATCATCTGTACACCATACCACCCAGTATGTCCCGGCATAACCACCATATTTTCCACTACGTCCCACCATAGCCATCATAATTTCCACCATGCCCACTATTATTTCCACCATGCCCACTATTATTTCCACTACGCCCACCATGTTTTCCAGTATCCACCATGGCAATTTTTCCGATAGGGTCCCCTGCACACAACTGAAAAAGAAAATAACATGCACGAGCAAGTCCGGTTTTGCTGCGCCTACTCGCTAGGCTGTGTGTTCTGGTGCTACACTCAGATCTCGTAAACTGCATTGCCGGGGCTGCAGTTTACTAAGTATAGTAGGCAGTGCGCTCGCAGACACTGTTTGCAAACAGGGAGGGGTCTATTGAAAGTAAGTTACAGCGTTCACCTTGCCGAAGGTGAGTCACAATGTCACCAGACTGTCTCAGCGGTCAGCGGACATGTCTTCTTCGACTACGCCTGGCCCTCTACCGTGAGTGAAAACAGAAAAGAAAGAGAAAATAGGAAACTCCCAACGAGTGCCACGAGCAGCGTGACCGTCGCAAAGCAAATCAGCTTTTCTCTTCTCCTATCCACTGTTCTCCCATTCCCCCATTCCCGCAGGCGCTGCGCCGTGCTCCCTACCGGGCTGCAGAAATTAGACGCCTTCTTCTTCTTCTTCACCACTACCGCCACCAAATCGAGAAACGAGACAGTAGAGTGGACAAGTCCGATGAGTTCACTAACGCGAAAGATTCCTTCCCCCCTCCCTTGTGGTATGTCTAGAACGCCAACCAGTTTAGTTCGCACGGCCACCTGACGTCAAGTTGACGTCAACGATCTCTCAGTTCACCGCGGGCGAGTCGAAGTGAACACCTATAGAGCGATGTCCTGGCCAGCTGAAACGTACCAGCCTACTACGTCCGCACATGCGAGCCCGATGGGGCCATTCCCACCCGAAGTGTGGACGGTTATATTCCGTCACCTCGACGTGGAGTCTCTCTTGAACATGGCCTTGGCAGCGCCACACTTGAAGCGCTTCGCGCTAATCCCGTCGATTCTTCGGCGTGTGACGTTCGATCCCGAGACAGACCTGCAAGGGTGGAAAGGTTTCTGCAGGCATCACGCGAGCAGATCGTCGCTGACAACGAGGCAGAAGAACTGCCACTCGCTTCGGAGGCTCAAGAGTTGCACTTCACGAATTGTCTCGCCCTGTGCTCCGACGTGATCCTCGGATGCGCCCGACGCTGCGAACACCTCCAAGATCTGTGCGTGTTGAACTGCGTCGTGGAACCCGCCGACCTCTTCGTGCTTCTGTCCCTCCAGCTCACTTGCGTCAGAAATCTGGAATGGTCCCTCCACGAAGATAAGAGCTACCTGTCGGCGCTGAGCGAGGATGACGCTTCGCTGATCCGTGACTGGCCCGCCTCCAAGGGACCCGGTGTTGTCGCAATTTACGTCGAAATGGTCGCGACTGACAAGACCGAATGCCTCTTGTAGCGGTTCCTGCTTCGCTGCCATACGTTGCTTTTTCTGCATTTGCACGCAATTCTCAAGAGCTGCTCTAATATGTCGAGCACCGAAATGTGTTCAAGAGTGCTTAACTTGAGGAAACCTGCCTTACACAAGATTACGCGAGTCGTGCTGGATCTAGTCGCGTTAAGGTACACTTGCGAAGTGCACCTATTTCCGGAAGTGATGTCCTCGATGAATGGCCAGCACGAGTCGTCTCTGGCGGTCGTCCGCGGAAACGTACAGCTCGCAAACACGGAGTGGCGGTTGAAACCTAGCTTTGCTCTCAGCAGGATAGGGTTGACCGACATACCAGCGCGGAACTTCGAGCAAGTTATCGTCTCCTTGCAGGCCGATTCCCGAGCTCCGTATCACTTCGAAGAAGCCGCTGCCAGTTCGGAGCACTGGAGTAACGTCACACGTCTGGCGCTGCGATTGAACGGGTCGACGGGAACGGAATGCTCCCCTCCTCCTAACGCGCACAACGGCTACGAGGGCCCGATGCGGCACTTCTTCGAGAAGTGCGTCTCCCAAATCACCGAACTGAACCTGGCCGCGTTTCACTTCGACGTCGATTTCGACCACTCCGTCACCGTGGCGTCGACGCTGACCAAGCTGCGCGCGCTGGCACTTCCGCCTTGCGGGGCCAACCACACGAACACCCTGAAGACCATGGCAGACGGCTGCACCCTGTTGGAACATCTGGACATCACACCCAGCGCCTTTGAACGCCCTACTACTTCGTCGAGCAAGACGTGCCTACTTACAACTGCCTTTCACCGAACAGAGCTTCGGTCTGCTCCGGAAGAAAACCCGGCTGCGCCGACTGACTATCGACCCCATGGCCAGCATCATGACCCCGACGTTCCTGCTCAGCTGCCGAGTTGAGCAACTTCGCCTCAGTCTGGACAGCTTCAAAAACGAACAGCTCGCACAAAACCCGAAAGCCATCTGCAAGCTCCTTTCTGCCAACCCTCGACTGTCGTCTCTGACGTTCGTCGCTCTCAATTTGAAGCTGTCATCGGGCTTCGTGTATGCTATGTCCCAATTACGTTGCTTGCGCCACCTCTGCGTGCTCTCAACGACGTCTCACAAGGACGCTACGGTGAATGTGTTTCTCTCCGTTCTGGAAGACAGACTACCGGGGCTTCGGTCGGCTCACGTCCATTACGCGTGCGCGCGGAACAATGTGCGCACGAGCACGTGGATGCGCAAGTGGCGGTCCGATAAGGGCAGCGAGCCTCGCGAGGGAACATCGCGAAAGGTGGGAGGCGTGTACCTGTACGACCGCCCTTGCTTAGGTCAACTGTGCTGCGTAGACTCGTTCATCGGACTTGTCCGGCCCAGAAATCGTTACTGAGAGGACTGTCATGTGTGCAGGGGAGCACTGAAGTGTGAAGTGTAAATATAATCTTTCAACCATATGCTGTGGAACCAATATAGACGCAGTTTTTTTCTTATGACCTCCTAGGTTGAGACGATGTTTGACACGCCGCTATCGATCTTCCTCTCGAGCGTATCGTTGCACGTACTCTTGCACCACTTTTGCGCTATTTTTGAACATTATTGCATTGTTTTTTACAGCATATCTATGATGTAAATAGTTATTGTAATAAAAAGATAGGAATAAATGCATATTTTAGGTCAGTACGTCTTCCCTTTGTCTTTGTTTTTAAATTCAGGCAGCGGCTCTGTACCCGTTGTCACAGTCAGCTTGTTTCCTGATTCGATAAGTGGCCTGGTAACAGTCTCATTCTCCACGGACCTTTCACCTTTCCACATCCTCGAAAATCTTGCCCCGATTCATCTCACCAAACAGTTTCTCCTTTGCACATCGCCTTGTCAATCTCGCAAAAGGTCCCCTAAACACGACACGGCCATTGACAAAGTCTACATGCAAGACATTCTATTTTACCTAAGACATATGCGCGCCACCATCTTGCACTGTCATGTCGATGTTTTCTTGTCTTTCATATTGCGATGTGAATTTTTGAGGTCATGAAACATAGCATGCACCCACTCAACTGTTTGCGCGCGTGTGCGTCTGCCGTAAATCCGTTCGTATAGTTGTGAAAAATTTAAACCACAAAGGTTAACAGCCCAGCATGGCAACACTGAACCCCCCCCCAAAGATCAGTTTTCGAGTGTTATTGGAACACCAATGATCAGTTGTAGTTACAGCGCACGATGTGCTGCCACGCAGGATAGCCGTGGGCCTCCCGCCATGAGCACCGCGATGGTCAGCATGCGTTCGAAATTATTTTGTTTCCCCCCTTTTGTTTTAAATTTTTATCAATGATATTGTGAATGAAATTCCTGTAAAAATCAAGTTGTATGCAGATGATTGTGTCATATATTCTGAAATATCCAATGTAACCGATCAAATCATTCTGAATAGTGCCTTTTATAACATTGTGAAGTGGTGTGATTTATGGCAGATGTCAATTAACTTCGATAAAACAGTATTTATACGAATAACCCACAAGAAAAAACCCTACTATTTAATTATTCCACCGCAAGTTTCACCCTTTCTGAGGTAACTAACATTAAGTATCTTGGCCTTTGGATTACCAATGACCTTAGCTGGACTAAACATATTGACTCCGTAATTACAAACGCTAACCGAAAACTATTCTTCCTTCGAAGAGCTCTAAAACATTCTAATTCCACGGTGCGTACTCTAGCGTACAGGACTATCATTCGCCCAGTGTTAGAATATGGAGTGATTATTTGAGACCCCTTCACCAAAGCTAACATAACTAAATTGGAAAACGTGTAGAAAAAGGCAGTCCGCTTTATCTTTAATAGCTTTGGACGCACCTCTATAACTGAACTCCTACATCGTGCCAATGAGCCTTCAGTTACCGAAAGAAATCGTTTAATACGACTACAATTTCTTTACCAAATAATTAAAGGGCATTACAAGCTTGATGTTTTCCAATATCATTTCCTTTTCTTCTGGGTACGCCACCCGCCAAAGGCATCAACTTACAATAACCCCTTTCCGGTCCCGAAATAACTGCTTCAAATATTCCTTTTCCCTCGTACAGTAACTCCGCGGAATGGACTAACTAATAACCAAGTGATGGAGCCGTCTTTAAAGTTGTTTACAGCAAATTTGACCTGATTGTTCACATCATGCCGTTCTATTTTTTTGTTTGTTTGGTTTATGCATTCTTGTGTGCCAACATTGGTGAAAATTATATCTGTAACCACCCTGCTAAAATCTCTGTAATAGGGATTGCAGTATGAATAATAAATAAATAAATGCATGGTTTTTGATGAAAAGCAAAAGGCACCTAATCCCTGAAGGGAATAAAGTGAAGGTGAGGGAGAGCTTGGATTCTAGAGATCACGGCCGGGCTAGACTGCACTCGTGCACGTTGCGCGCATGTGCAGTCTAGCCAACACCACCTAAATAGTCTAGGCGGTGCTGGTCTAGCCCGGCCGTGTCGAGAACTCGAGATGTGAGTGCTTACCACGCGAACCACGAGGTCAGTAACACTTTCCCATTTCGTAGGCCACCGTCACTCTGCGTTGTAACTCTAGCCACCACCCCCCCCGGATCATATGCTCATTTGCTTGGGAGATTCTGAGGGGACAAAAACCATCCTCTTGTTTCCTCAGACAGCACAAGTTGCTGACTGCAAACACGTGACAAACATAGAAAAACAAACAGCACTGTGATTACTAGAATGTCGCTGCATACGAGAAGCGTGGTCATCACGCAGAGGCTCCGGATCAGTGTTGCCAACTTAGCGGTTTTCTTGATAAATATAGAGATAGAGGAGAAAAAATATAAGAAAGGCTGATTGATTGATATGTGGGGTTTAACGTCCCAAAACCACCATATGATTATGAGAGACGCCGTAGTATAGGGCTCCGGAGATTTCGACCACCTGGGGTTCTTTAACGTGCACCCAAATCTGAGCACACGGGCCAACAACATTTCCGCCTCCATCGGAAATGCAGCCGCCGTAGCCGGGATTCAATCCCGCGACCTGCGGGTCAGCAGCCGAGAACCTTTGCCACTAGACCACCACGGCGGGGCGAAAAAAAAAATTCTGGCTACGCACCTTGGATGAGGCGCGTGATGTCTATTAGAAAATCGTGAAGAAGTTACCAATAGCGGCCTCTGCGGAAAAGCAGGCGACCCGAAATTTGGCCTTCAAGCCAAGGGCGGCTTGAGCTGACTACTGTCTTCACTGGCAGGAGTGGCTAAATGGGCCGAACCGGTCGTGGCAAGTTTTTGGCCACCATACTTCGAACCACGGGCAAATTTACCGACGTTGTTATGCCGTCAATAAAGTTGTTCTTTGTCTCTCTCTCTCTCTATCCGCACGAAACTCGTATGTTTCTTTTTCTTGCGTTAGGACATCAATCAACCAGCCGACGTTCTGAACGCAGATTAGTCCCAACTGCCTGTCAATGTTCCCTGGTATTATCGTATCACGACTTAATGAACTAGGTGGTTCTTCCCATTGAGCAATCCTGGGTGCCGTCTTTCCGTGCATATCTATTTGACATGTGTATACTTGCACGCCACCATTCACGTGTGCCATGCACTCCGCGATTCAGTTAAGAGAAAGTATACGGCTCAAGAAGGAGGCCTTGGGCACGTTCCACTGACTCGGGTTATCTTGTAAGATGACTAGAAGACGCAGGACGAGGAGGCGCACAGTAGTAAACTTTATTAAGGCAGCTGACGCTTTCCTAAGTGGCGAGGGCTATCAGGCCATGTCTGGTAGCCACCTCGTCAGCGCGTTTGATGGCTCGGAGCTGGGTGTCTAGGCTTGTTGGCAGGGAATAGGCGCACAGTCGCGGGCGTATACTATCAGCGTCAAATGAAACACGAACAGCGGCAATCCTTCGCGATGGTATAGTGCGTGCCGTTCAGCTATATCACCGAGGAAAGGCCCACGTACTTGCGCAGAGTTGCCGAACAGTATGCACGCGCGGCTGTCAACGTTGATAACTGGACGGCGCGCACTATACACTGTCGACAAGGCTTGCCGCTGTTCTGCTTCCTTTGACGCTAATAGTACATGACGCGTAGCTCGGGTCTTTTCGAAGAGCTCAACGAGCGACTTACCCCCGCATTCAGAAACGCTCCTGGACTCGAATTCCATCCTTCACTTGACTGAGTTAGCACTGCGCCGCTGCTCGACTGAAATTGACGCTGCGCATCTTAAGAATCACTGCAGAATATTGCCGATATGCAGTGACTTGATCTGCCAAGAGACGGCGCTCCCATCGATTTTTTTCAAGTCCAGGAGAGTTCTTGAGTGAAGGAGCGTTTGTGAATACGGTGGTGAAAATTACGTAGCGTGGACTCGTATATAGTTGTTACAAGCTGCCACTCTAGCGTCGCCAGCGCGAAGTCGGCGACGGGAATGACAGCAGGTTGGTTCGTTCCGTACGCAAGCAGAGACAGTGAAGAGATCAGAGACGTGAGAAAACAAAACAAACTTTACTCTAGTGATATGGCAGCACACGGGATCCAATACAACACTTCTATACAACTAACAAAATACAACGACACTTGATACAATTAAAGAGATATATAACAGAAACAATAAAATCAGCTTACGAGAGAGAACTATTACAAACTACACAACTAACACAACAGAACTACAGAGTAGAAAGTTCGAAGATATAAACAGGTGAAGGCATACGTGTGATGACCGGCAGCGTTGTGTCCGCGACGATCGGATGCGAGAAGTCGAAGAGAGTTCTGGCACGACTGCGATGTCGGCGGTGTTGCAACGCTGGTGGCTCCGGGAGGCTAGTGCTTGCAGGTGACTTCGAGCAGGTTGAGCTAACTCGAGGCGAAGTTCAGATGTCTACGTTGCAGACGTTAATATCGCGTCACAACTAGACGAACGGCTAAGTTTAGGTGGCCAGCCGATACAGAGCCACACTAAAAACTTCTAGAAGAGATGCTTGTTGATCTGTTTTCTACACCACCTTGGTCAGCGACTAGTCTGCCTAGCAGGTCAAAATCCTGCGCTTAAATCCCCCTCGTGTCTCCTCGCTCTCTTCTTTGGGGACAAGAGACCTCAACCTGGGTCCAATCATGCGCGTTTAATTGAGGGGAAACTCCGCCCCAAAAATATTTTGACCTCACCCCTTTTTTAATTGGGAGAGGGGCCGCAACTAGCGAGAGTGACAACCTGTCGGGTTGTTGTCATACGGCTTGGCCGCCAGAGCGTTTCCCACGCTTTTTTCCGTGGGAACGCTCAACCACTTAGCTCTCAGCCGTGGCGTCTCGTAGTCTAATCCCTTTTCGGGGTATACCGTGGCTTTCTACGACCTTGCAGACGCCGCCACAGTTACAAAAGGATTCACTGTCGGCGGCGACGTTCTAAGAAGAGCACCCCATTCTGCTCTTCTCGGCTCCCTTTCAGCGCCGCCGTTTCTCCCGGTCAGTCGGGGAGTACGGCGCCAGTTAATTGCCGTGACGCGGTGTCGCCAAAAATAGCCGTCCGTGACAATAGTACTTGATGTGGTGTAAGGACCACTCTATCCTGGTGAAGTGAGTCGGCTTTACATGACAGCGAGCCGAAGAGATCGACAGGTTCCACAATGCCGTTGGCGCAGTATACCGCTCCCGAAGATTCTGACACTTCGCGGCGCAGTCGAGCATCACGGGAGATGATGGCCGCATGTGCCGAGACATCGAAGACACCCAATGCACCGCTTATTGAACTTCTTGTTTTCGCTTAATGTGCGGTGCTTATCTGTTTCTTGAACCAAGTAAGGTGCAAGGCGCTCCTTTGCCTTCCTAACCGCGCGCTAGAAGGGACATGCCAGTGTTGCTACTCCAGCGTTTCAATCTGTGCAGTGAGTGAATCGGCGGAAACTGCCGCCATCTCACAACACGGAATAACCAGATAAGCATTTAGGATAACATGTGCAAGTGAAAGGCAAGCTGCTGGTGCAAGCTAAAGGATTATCAGCTTTTCACGCGAAGATAATCAAGCGACGGGCCGCCATTCAAGGTTGGTGACCTCGATAAGCGTAGGCCAATGAGAACGATAGTTATAGCGCGATCGTCGTGTCATACCAACTATCCAAAACTGCCACACCAATAAGAACGTCCCCAATCCGTGAAGTCTCCGCTCGGCCGCGGTATCATCCAGATCCAGCGGGACGCCTGTTTGGTGGAAGGGCGTTTCGCAGTATCGTACTCGCGTCAGGCCTCATTGGACCTCAACAGAGAGTTGAAGGAAAGGCGCGTCAATGTGTCCTCCCTTTTCGGAAACCTAGCTTTATATTGTATTGCATATATGGAACGTGACAATACTTCTAGCTGCACATCACTGACAATTCTTTACAGCAACGTCTTAAGTAGTTACTCAAGGTGCATTTCGTAATATTGGCATTGCTTTTTTATTTATTTTTTGCTTACTTCATTGTGAAACAACCAGGTCGAATTAACAGCCCTGACGAAATTGCCACACTCTTTTTCTCAAGTTTTGTTATCACCCCCTTCACACGTGTAAATGCTGTCTTTCATGCGCAAACCGGGCCGATTGATTGAAAAACCATCGAGATAATCTTCGAATCTCCCGATTCGATTACGGGCGCAACGCAAACGTAACTCATTCTTCTAGAAGTTACGTGGCCACTGGCGATAACACTGGAATATTCGACGGCACATTTATATATAAATGCCGACGCGTGTCACCTCTCACAACATTATCGACGGCCGACTCTCTGTTAGCCGTTACCAGTGTCACTGTGTATTGCTTTATTCTGGCCTTCAGCTACTTTACTTGAAGTCAACAAACCTGAGCGACCGCCTGTAGACTGTGTGTGCTCCCCGAGTGTGCTCGTGATTGTGTGTACCTTCTCATCTCTCTGCAACCTCTTTTCTCCCCTTCATCCCTTCTCCAGTGCAGGATAGCAAACCGGATGTGCGTCTGGTTAACCTCTCTGCCTTTCCTTGCATCTTTATCTCTCTCTCTCTCTCTCTCTCTCTTCAGTTTCCCAGCCACAAGTTTGTCCAAATAAAAAGTTTCTTCTTTGAAACGCCGACAGTTGCCTTCGTCGCCGTCTCGACCACGTGACAATATTATGGGTCCATAGTTTATACGGCTCGCACATGCACGTTCGACCAGCACAGTCGGCGACAAAGTTTGTCACCGTTTCATGAAACTCAACACGAGCCACGCTTAAGATAAATGCGATCACTCACTTTCGGAAATGTAAGCTTGGCCTCCGTAGCGCAGCCGAGTTAGCGGAAGCTTGCGACACGGTAGCTCTGACGTTCGGGTAGCGACCACGCAACAAACAGACCCACCCTGTCTTCCAACGTGGCGCCGCCACGACACAACGTATAGCACAGCAGCAAGATCGTCTTCACAGTGATGAGTAACGACGTCCTCTACGCTTTACACAACTCGAACCAAAAAAAGCCGAAGAACGTAAGCATCTATTGCGCAGCGTCGACTTGCCAACAGTACGAAAGAGCGCGCAAAACGCTCATCTCGCGAAGTCTCGCAAGAACGAGGCGAGCCGAGGTTTCACATGGCTGCTGCAGTCAAACGAAGACGGTCAGTCCGGTAGAGTAGCTGCCGTTTGCAAATGGAAGCGCAATGATATACATAAGGCGGGAAATCCCTCACGTCGCCTTACCAGTGCAAGACCTCTGTTCCAACTCACTGGAATTCGCTGCTGTGCAAGTGTGCCTGGGAAACCGAAAACTGAGTGTGGTATCGGTGTACATAAGCCCACGAAAAAAGGTCTCTATGGAGACTTTCCTAAAGGGCCTTTGCACTCGATGTCCCGCTCCTCGAATAATCTGTGGTGATTTTAACGCGCACCATCCACTCTGGGGAGACAAGAGTGTAGATTTTCGAGGCAAGGAACTTCTAGCAGCTGCGGATGCTGCCGACTTATGTGTGGCGAACGATGGTAAACCTACATTTTTTCAGGCCACCAGATTCATGGAGTGCAATAGACCTTGTACTTCACTCCACGGACCTTCTGGTATCATCGACCACGGCTCCAGACAAGATGGGCAGCGACCATTTCCCCATCTTCACCAATATCCTGGGATTTCGAACTGCTGGTCGACAATTCTGCAATGTAACACGCTGGGACACCTACAGAGAGGTGTTGGACAAATCCACTGGTGAGCTGTTCGTAGATATGTTGCAAAGCAAGCGATCAGCAACTTCATTGCTGAACTACTGCCCGACCATTTTCCTGCTCCTGACTTGAAATTGAAGAACCTCTGCGCAGCACGTAGACGGGCGGAGCGGAAATTAATGAGAACAAAGGAAATCCGTCTGCGAAAAACTGAATATAACAGGATAAACGCTGCGATTTCGTCGCCATACAAAAAAATTAAGACAAAATCAATGGGCCGCTTTCTGTGAGAGTTTATCAACGTTTACGCCCTTGACAAAGATATGGGCAGTAATAAATAGTCTTTCTGGGAAGATCCGAACACACAGGCCATTCGAAGCACTCGCTTTGAAACAAGGGATAGATTTGCAAACCCTTGCAGAGGATTTCGCAGACGTGTACATATCTGGTAGATCAGCAGGAGCGGCGATTCCTCTGTCACCCCCAGTTTTTTCACACGATGGATACGCCATTCACCTTCCGAGAGCTGGACATGGCACTTAGCAAATTAAGAAGACGCTGTGCCGTGGGTCCCGATTTGATCAGCAATCAAATGCTGATAAATCTACCATACGAGCGAAAAAAGGCCCTTTTGGACATATTTAATCATGTCTGGAGCACGGGAGAGATCCCATTTGTTTGGAAGACAGCTTGGGTGGTGCCAGTCTTAAGTCCGGAAAGGATCCTGCGAGCCTTGCGTCATATCGACCGGTATCTCTTACATCATGCGTAGCTAAGCTGATGGAAAGAATTATATGTACAAGATTACTTGGTACCTTGAACAAGGAAGACGATGGCCATCGTGTATGACCGGATTTCGCCCACGACTGAGTGCCCAGGACAGTGTTTTGGACCTATTAAGCCACATTGAGCACCACCGTGTCAGCGGACTCTCGACACTCACCGTCTTCATGGACGTTGCCAGGCATATGATTGTGTGCTTCAGGCAGGCATCGTGAACGGGCTCCAAGCCATGGGTGTGTCGGGAAATGCTCTTCGGTTCGTACATGAATTTCTCAGAGACCGTTGTGTCCGTGTTAAGCTTGGAAATGTAATGAGCGAAGAGAGACGCGTTTCCCTCGGCGTCCCACAAGGAAGTGTTCTATCTCCCTTGCTTTTTAACGCTGCCATGGCCAGCTTCCCGACACTCTGCACTTAGCTCTGAAGCAGTTAAAATATCCATCTACGCCGATGAACATCTGCATTTGGATCTCAGG
>WOVY01006166.1:0-174233 GCA_013436015.1 Rhipicephalus annulatus | reverse complement strand
GTATGACATTATTCTTCAGCATGGCGCTCCGTCTCACCTGCTCACAGACCGTGGTCGCTACTTTCTATCTCGTGTGGTTCATGATCTACTCCGATCTTCTGCTACCCGTCACAAGTTCACCACAACTTACCACCCTCACACTAATGGCCTTACGGAGCGCCTAAACCGCACATTGACAGACATGCTTGAAATGTACGTATCTACCGACCACACTGATTGGGACATAGCTCTTCCGTTTGTAACCTTCGCCTATAACTCGTCGCGTCATGAAACAGCCGGCTACCCCCTTTTAGATGCGGAAGCATCTTATACTCGCGCCTTGTAGTGCACCGTCCGCGCCGTCCGCACCGCTTCTCGAACATTCGACAGCTGACGCGCGCGCATGCGCCGTCGCCCACCATCTGTGCCGCGCGCACTTCTCCTTCGAGAACATTTGACAGCTGACAGCGCATGCGCCGTCGCGCTGTATATATACTCAAGGTCGGCGCTCGCTCGCTCATTTGCCGCTCGTCGGTTGGTTTGTACGGCGCGTCGACGTCCAAGGTCGCGGTGAAATGAATTCCAACGAATCCACAAACACAATGATCGACGTCCCTTCAACCAGCGCCACCCTTTCGCATACGTGTGTACGTGATCACTCATTTAACACCCCCTCCTACAACCACGTTAACCAATTTAGCCATCGACCCAAGTAAGTCGCAATTTAACACCCCATTTCACAACCACGTTAACCAATTTAGCCATCGACCCAAGTAAGTCGCACTTTAACACCCCGTTAACCAATTAAGTGCTCCGCATCCTCCTCAGTGTTCCCCCGAGGGAAGCTGCGGGCAATTTTTTTATCTACCCTTCGGACGTCATCCCTTACTGCCCTTCGACACACTGCTTTCATCAGACCACCCATGCTCGACTTCTTACGCTCAGGATGCGATCACCCGGGCCCTCACGGCACGCGTGGTAGCGCGCGCTAGGTTATCGTCATCGCAGACAGCACAGAAGTCCCTTTATGATCATCGACATAGAAATGCCGTTTTCTCTGCGGGATCTCTTGTTCTCCTGTGGCTCCCATCTCGACGTGTTGGCCTCTGCGAGAAACTACTATCGCGATACGCTGGGCCCTACCGAGTCATTCGTCAGGTCACACCTGTGACCTACGAGATTGCCGCTACCACAAACTCATCAGCTGCTGCACCCAGAACGGAAGTAGTCCACCTTTCTCCTCTCAAGCCCTACAACGCCGACTCGCTCATTAAACAGGCACCGAGACGGTGCCTTACGGGCCGGGGTGATGATACGTGTATGGAAATGTTGCCCCGACACAGCTGAATTGGCACCCAAATGAAGAATACGACAACGTTGTTGTTGTGGGTTGGACTCTCGAGCTTCTTCCGTTGGCCTGCATGACTGTGCGCTCTCTAAGCCATTAGCAAGGCCAGCTCTCAGTGAATTATTCTTCCCCGTAACAATATATATATATATATATAATATATATATATATATATATATATATATATATATATATATATATATATATATATATATATATATATAGGCAGGCATGGTGGTTGAGTGGCCGTAGCGTTGCATATAGTCCAGTAGATCCTCCGGGAGCTGTTCACAACATGGTTTATTTCGACGTTTCGGCCTAGAGTCTGGCCTTCATCAGGATTAAAGGTACAGTTTGTTGGTGCTCAGCTTTATACAATTTCAAATAAAAAAGAGAAAAAAGAAAAAGGAAAAGAAAAGATAAAGAAAAAGAGAAAAAAAAGAAGAGAAAAATATTATACGGTAGACTCCCCTCGGGCGCCCCCCTTCCACTCGTCCTTCCACTTCCCCCTTCATGTCTCTCCCCCTTCTCCCCTTCACCTTTCTGATGTCAGTGGTCTGTGTATGCTTCCTTTCACTAAGTCATTCCTCCCGACCAGACGGCGCCTCCTGGCACTGGCGGTTCGGTGTGGGGGAAAAAAGACTCGGCGCCCCATAAACACAAGCACCCCCTCACCATCATCAACAGCGCATCACTACTAGGGGGGAAGTCTGCTGAACAGCCAACACGCGTCCCTTCATTGCGGATGTCGAGACCAAGAGCACTACTTGACAGCACCACTACACCACTCCTCAAAGGGAAGCCTGCCGAACTACGAAACCGCGTCCCCTATTGCGGACCCCGGAACTGCCAACGAACACGTCTGCCGGTAGCCCAACGCCGAAATCCTCCCTACAGCGACGAAAGCCGGCCGGACATAACTACAACCTACACACCTCATTAGTGCCATCCCCGCACCCAAAAGAAGATTGACTTCTGAAATGTAAGTCCAGCTCATCGCTTCCCAGTTGCAGTGCCACTTTCCTTAAAGTACGAAAACTTGCTGACACACGAATTAGACATAAAATGCATAAATCAACATTGCAAGTGTACCTTCGTGCTAGAATAGCCCCCATGAGTATGACAGTCTCCCTCACACCAGCCGCTACAAATCTAGATGAACATGACCAAATAACACGGAAAAACGTCCTCTTTGAGGCATCTCTTAAATTAACAGAAATCGCTCTTAATCACAGTGATAAGCAGGTAAAGAAACTGGTCGCTATGACCAACACCATTCTTCACCACAACACACTTATCGAACGAAGAAATCATCCAACTAAAAGAATTTTAACAGAAAAAATACCAAGCCATCATGACCACAAAAATTCATAAACTCAAAAGAGACCATGTTCCCAAACCCGCCTTCCCTGATATAGTTCCTTATCACTACAACACCACCACCCAGGAAACCACTAATGGTACAAACGAGCACCCATCTAGGAACACACCCTGTGACACTGTGGTTGTAAACTTATCCGACATGAGCTTGTCACCTGACGAAGAAAAACTGCTATCTAAGGGACTAAGCTTCTGCCTGATCACAAAATTTTTCGATGAATTCCACTTGCTCCAAGACCTCGACAACTTTGCTCGAAGCTTAAGGTTGCGCGAATATTTTTTGGACAGGCCTTCTAACCACGAAACAATTCACCGTCGTAAATCAAATGATTGGACACCGAAAAGTAATCGAGACAAGTGCTTGGACCTTTATATCACCGCTGTACAGAAAGATATAGTAACCGAATACCACAGACAGAAAGAAAACCGAGAAAACTTGACAAAATCTGCAACAATAAGTATGGAAAATTTGGCATCTAGGACAGATATAACAATAAAACGCGCTGACATAGGAGGAGCAATTGTAGTTCTTAATACAACCGACTACTTACAAGAAGAATACCGCCAACTAGACGATTCAAGATTTTACGAACGCCTACCAGGTGATCCGACAGACGAATACAAACGTATCATATCAACAGAACTAAAGAAACTGTTGGATGCAGAAAAGATAACCAACAGTGACCACAAACTGATGCAAGCAGCATACCCTCGTCCAGGTCGCTTCTACATCCTCCCAAAAATTCATAAACCCGGTAACCCAAGTCGACCAATCATATCAGGCATCGGTACAATAACTGAACCCATATCAAGGTACGTGGACAAACTAATAAGCCACATTCCATGCACCCTTGCGTCGTACATAAAAGGCACCACACATTTTCTTCGAGACATTGCAGGTCTGTGTGTGCCGAAAAACTTGTACTTGGTTACTCTTGATGTCTCTTCATTATATACAAATATTCCTCACGATGATGGCATTGCTGCATTGCAAAATATGTACACAAACCATAGACAATCTAACACCCCAGATTTCTCTGCCATTGCAATTTTGACGAGGATGGTCCTCGAATTAAATTCATTCGAGTTTAACCAAGAGTATTTTCGACAAATCAGCGGGACCGCTATGGGCACCAAAAGGTACCTAATTATGCCAACTTATTTTTGAAAAAGCTAGAATCTCAATTTCTTGCACAAACTTCCTTGAAACCAATGTTATACAGAATATACATAGACATCTTTCTTATTTGGACACACAGCGAGGACGAACTTCTCAGCTTTTTCGAAATTTACAATGCTGTACATTCGAACATACACTTCACACACGCATACTCGCAAGTAACCGTAAATTTTCTTGATGTTACCATAACGATAGAAGAAGAGAAGCTCTTTACAACCCTATATTGCAAACCAACGGATCGACAACAATACCTCCATTACCAAAGCGATCACCCACGCCACTGTAAAAACAGTATTCCATACAACCAGGCTCACCAGTTTTAGCGAATCTGCTCTAGAGACGCTGACTTTAACACAAGCTCATAGAGGCTAAAACTTATGCTCGAGAAACAAAAATACCCCCCACATGTAATTAATGACGCTGTTCAAAAAGCGAGAAAACTAAAGCGTGAAGACTTACTTATGAATCGACCATAACAAGAAGACCCACAACGAACAAACCTCTGCTTGACTTTCAGCACAAACTTCCGCAATGTAAACAAAACCCTTAAACGACTTTACAACAATCTGGAACAAAGTGATTGATTGATATGTGGGGTTTTACGTCATCTGGAACAAAGTGAACGTCTGAAACGTGCATTCGCATCAGCTCCAGGCGTCGTTTACCGACGACCACGTAACCTCAAAGACACCCTTGTCCACTCTCAAATTAACACATCAACCCCCAATAATTCATGCCGACCTTGTTTAAAGCCACGATGTCTTGTATGTAAGGCGATGCGAGAAACAGACAAAACAACCAGCACACAATCCAAGTTTTTGACCAACATACGAGGAAACCTAACATGCGATTCCTGTAATGTGGTATACCTATTCGAATGCAACGTGTGTGGTATGCAGTACATCGGACAAACAGAAACACCATTTAGGATTCGCTTCAATAATCACAGAGCCCATGCGAAATCAGCCTCAAGTCTACCTTTATCAAAACATCTCAATCTTCTCGACCATGCATTCGACAAACTATCAGTAACGCTCTTAGAGACGGGATTTAAATCAAATCGAGAACGTCAACAACGACAGTCATACCTTATCCACCGATTAAACACCCTCGATAGAGGAATGAATGAAAATCCTGGTACAATTGCAGCAATGAAAGCATTAGAAAACAATAGTGGCAACAATGAAAATAGTAACTGAGTTCACGGCACTGCAGCGGCGAAGGGCACTGGACAACCCAAAACAATTCCAAGTGTAACTACTCTTCCTAAGTGCAGCTGTCGTCTGTTTTCTGTTTTATTTTACTACCCAATCAATTGTGCCATGCATAACATGCCCTACAGCAGCCCTGTGCACAGCCGGGAGGCCCCCACTACACGCGTAATCCAGACGCGGGCAAGGAATTTGCATTAAGCCCGCTTACCAGCCTCTGCCGTAATACGGGGCACCCCTCTTTTTACGACAAAATGTTGACGGGGCGCCGTGTAGTTAAAGGCTTAGAACATCCTAAAATGCCCGCTTATCAGCCTCTTCCACAATACGCGGCACCTCTCTTTCTACGACGAAATGTTGACGGGACTCCGAGTAGTTAAAAACTTAGAACTTCCTAAAAAAGCTCTTTTTTGCCCCACACCGAACCGCCAGTGCCAGGAGGCGCCATCTGGTCGGGAGGAATGCCTTAGTAAAAGGAAGCATACACAGACCGCTGACATCAGAAAGATGAAGGGGAGAAGGGGGAGAGAGATGAAGGGGGAAGTGGAGGGAAGAGTGGAAGGGGGGCGCCCGAGGGGAGTACACCGTGTATTATTTTTCTCTTTTTCTTCTTTTTTTTCTTTTCCTTTTTTTCTTTTTTTTCTTTTCTGTTGTAGCGAAGCCTCCGAACGCTGAAATGGGTCGAACTCTTGAGTACCTTCTAGTGGGGCTACCCAACAAGGATGCCGCTCGCGCTGAGAGCCCGTGCTTGGCCGTTACTGTCGCCATTGTGCTTTGTGCTTGCTCACTGTGGACCGGCTAATAAACGCCTTAACATTTTGGTGGAGAGTGCTGTGCCCTTCAAACATCATCGGTTCACATTCGATGCCCTTGGAGCTTAGATCCCGTACCGTGCCTTCAACCATGCAACAAGACGCCGCCCAGCAAACGCTTCCTCCTGCGCCGACGCCATGTTCCGGTGTCCCCCGCATCCGCGACCCACCTGTCTTCACCGGCGCGGATGGCACCGACGTCGAGGACTGGCTCGCCATGTACGAACGCGTCAGCGTCCCCAATCATTGGGACGAGGCAGGTAAACTCGGCAACCTGGTTTTCTACCTCGCGGGTGTGGCCGGCATGTGGTATAACAACCACGCGTCTGATTTCGCAACCTGGTCCGATTTTAAGACCGCTATCACCAACGTTTTTGGCCGCCCTGCCGTTCGTAAGCTGCAAGCCGAGCAGCGCTTACGCGAACGCGCTCAGCAGGCTGGTGAATCATTCACCAGTTACATTGAGGACGTCCTGGACCTATGCAAGAAATCCAACGACAGCATGTCCGAATCAGACAAGATCCGGAACGTCATGAAGGGCATTGCCGATGATGCCTTCACCATGCTGCTTGCCAAAAACCCAGGCACAGTAGCTGAGGTCATCACGCTGTGCCAGAGCTACGAGGAGCTCCGCCGGCAGCGTTCGATGACTCGTCGCTCCACACCCCGAGATGCAGGGCTTGCAGGCTTGGAGGCGAGCTGTGACCAGGTGGCACTGCTGGCAGACCTCAAGTCCTTCATACGTGAGGAAATCGCACGGCAGTTCTCTCTCCTGCCCTTTGCCCACCCACCGGCTGCTCAACAATCGGCCACTACCATTTCCCCCCCCATCCGCCGAGCGATTGAGCAGGAAATAGCGGAGGTCATGCCTGCGTACCACCCACAACAGATTCCGGCTCCTGTACCCCCAAGTTACGCCCAAGTGGTCGCCAGGCCGCCTCCAGTCGTTCAAGCGCCCGCCCCAATGACTTACGCCGAAGCTGCTGCACGACCTCCATCCTTTGCAGCGGGTATGCCGGCTACGTATGTTGACGTGACCTCTCAGACTCAGCTCCAGCACCCCCTGCAGCCTTTCCAGCCACCGTTCCGTCCATCGGCTCTTGCGTCATGGACAAGACCTACCCCGGCGACCCGATGGCGCACATCTGACAACCGGCCCATTTGCTTTGCCTGTGGTTACGCCGGTCACGTGGCCCGTTATTGCCATCGCGTACAGCCGGCTCCAATTTCTTCACCTGTTGCTGGCCAACTCAGCCGTCCTTATCGCGACGAACCGCCGTCTATGCCACCTCGATCTCGCCCAGGTCCATCTCGACGATCGCCGTCTCCACGACGTCGTTCCCTGTCCCCCATGCGGCCAAGTGCGGCAGCTCATGAGCGGGAAAACTAGTCGCCGCAGTCCCCGAGGCAAGGACTGCGACGCTATCGCAATGTGAAAGCCCTTAGAGCAGCCCCTCGAATGTCATTGACGTGTTTGTGGACGGTGTTTGTGCATCGGCGCTTATTGACACTGGAGCTGCCGTATCAGTTATGGACGAAAAACTCTGCCGCTTACTTCGAAAAGTGACGACGCCACTTTCTGGGTTATCCCTCCGTACTGCAAGTTTGCACCGCATTTATCCTACAGCAGGGTGCACAGCTCGCGTTGTCATCCAGGACGTTCTGTATGTCGCCCAGTTCATCGTCATTCAGGCATGCTCTCATGACGTCATCCTGGGATGGAACTTTCTCTCCCGCCATGACGCCGTCATCCATTGTGCCGCCGCCGAAATTGAGCTCTCACCCTTCTCGCATTTGACGCCAGAAGACAGTCCGCCGACACTGAGCAAGATTCTAACGAAAGACGACACAACAGTGCCTCCAAACTCGACGACGGCTGTGTCTGTCTACTGCGCTGGTCTCTCCGACACCATTGGACTTGTTTCGCCATCTGACCGCGCTTGCAGCAGGAGAGGGTTGTTAGTACCTTTCGCGACCGTGCAGGTCAACCAGGGCAACACTGCTATTTTTGTAACCAACCCGTCCCCGTATGCTGTTACCTTGCTTCGAGGAGAATGTCTCGGCAGAGTGGAACCCGTCGACGACGCACAAGTCTTGGACGTACCCGATGACACGCGCGGTCCCAGGTCGTGTACCATCAATGCTGTTTCCACTTCTGATTCGTCATCTGCTGATGTATTTGGCCCCTCCATCGCTGACAACCTTACGGCCGTACAGCGTTCCCAACTTCTGGACCTGTTGCAAGAATATCGTTCTTCTTTCGATGTCGGGCGAAGTTCTCTCGGTCGCACGTCCGTAGTTACGCATCGCATCGACACTGGTGCCCATAAACCTTTACGGCAACGTCCATATCGCGTGTCGCCTGCTGAACGTCGAGTAATTAATGATCAGGTTGACGATATGCTCCGACGCGATGTTATTCGGCCCTCGGACAGTCCATGGGCGTCTCCTGTTGTTCTTGTTGCGAAGAAAGACGGTTCTGTGCGGTTCTGTGTGGACTACAGACGGCTTAATAAGATCACTCGCAAGGACGTTTATCCACTGCCACGCATCGATGACGCGATTGACAGCCTTCATGGAGCCGATTTTTTTTCTTCTCTCGATCTGCGCTCGGGGTACTGGCAAGTACCCTTGGCTGACGACGCTCGACCAAAGACCGCCTTTATCACGCCAGACGGCTTGTACGAGTTCAACGTCATGCCGTTTGGTCTATGTAATGCACCTGCGACCTTTGAGCGCATGATGGACACCGTTCTGCGCAACTTGAAATGGTACACGTGCTTGTGTTACCTCGACGATGTCATTGTCTTTGCTCCGGATTTCTCCACGCATCTCCAACGTCTGAAAGAAGTTTTCGCACGTGTGAGCAATGCCGGCTTGCAACTAAATCTGAAAAAGTGCCGCTTTGCAGCACGGCAACTCACCATACTGGGGTATGTCGTATCCAAAGACGGCATTCTTCCTGATCCTGCCAAGCTTCAGGCCGTGGCCGAATTCCCCAAACCTGCATCTGTCAAAGAACTGCGTAGTTTCGTGGGCCTGTGCTCATACTTCCGACGCTTCATACGAAATTTTGCCACGATCATATCACCGCTGACGAAGCTCCTTGGAAGTAACGGGCCCTTCAATTCATGGTCATCCGAGTGCGACGACGCGTTCGCGAAGCTCCGCCATTTGTTGACGTCACCTCCCATTCTACGCCACTACGACCCTACAGCCCCAACGGAGGTGCACACAGACGCCAGCGGTGTAGGCCTCGGCGCTGTCCTGGCGCAGCGAAAACCCGGATTCCCTGAATATGTCGTAGCATATGCAAGCCGTACGCTCACGAGAGCCGAGAAAAACTACACCGTCACGGAGAAAGAGTGCCTGGCGATCGTCTGGGCTCTTACAAAGTTTCGACCTTATTTGTATGGTCGCCCATTCGATGTCGTCACCGACCATCATGCACTATGCTGGCTTTCATCATTGAAGGATCCCTCAGGCCGTCTCGCCCGTTGGGCTCTTCGCTTACAAGACTACGACATCCGCGTGCTGTACCGCAACGGACGCCAGCATGCTGACGCCGACGCCCTCTCGCGCTCCCCTCTGCCTGAAGGTGATGTGCTCTGCTCAGTATCCACGGCTGCTGTTTCTGCCATTGATGTTGACATCATCGCTACCGAACAGCGAAAGGATAATTGGATCGGCACGCTCATCGACATTCTCTCTGATCCATCCGCAACGCCATCCACGCGTGCCTTGCGTCGTCAAGCTCGCCATTTCACCATCCGTGACGGCCTTCTACACCGACGCAATTACGACGCCGACGGCCGGCAGTGGTTACTCGTGATACCCCGCAGTCTGCGGTCAGAAATATGTGAATCCTTCCATTCAGATCCGCAATGCGCGCACTCTGGGGTATTCAAGACCTACCATCGCATTCGACAACGCTACTTTTGGCGCGGCATGTACCGCTATGTGCAGCAGTTCGTTCGCTCTTGCCTCACTTGCCAACGCCGTAAACCGTCAGCCCACATGTCGCACGCCGGTCTGCAACCGTTACCTTGCCCTGACCGTCCCTTTGGGCGCGTAGGTATCGATTTGTATGGACCACTTCCCCTGACGTCGGCTGGTAACCGCTGGGCCATCGTTGCCGTTGATCATTTAACGCGATACGCCGAAACCGCCGCTCTCCCTGCGGCTACTGCGCGCGATGTTGCGTCCTTCGTGCTGCATCGATTTATACTGCGCCACGGACCACCTCAAGAGCTTCTCAGCGATCGAGGCCGTGTCTTCTTGTCGGAAGTCGTCGAAGCCATTCTGACGGAGTGCCATTCTGTCCACCGCAAAACTACTGCTTACCACCCACAGACGAATGGCCTCACCGAACGCTTTAACCGCACCCTCGGCGACATGCTTTCTATGTACGTCGCTGCCAACCACACTAATTGGGATAATATACTGCCCTTCGTCACCTACGCCTACAACACCGCCCCTCAGAGCACGACTGGTTTTTCACCTTTTTACTTGCTGTACGGAAGGCACCCGTCGCACACCATGGACACGATACTCCCGTACACGCCGGACCCATCTGAGTGTACACCGATTTCCGAGACAGCCAGGCTTGCTCAAGAGTGTCGCGAGCTTGCCAAGACTTTTACAACGCAAGAGCAAGAGCGGCAGAAGAGTATTCGTGATGGCTCCACCACTTCTGAGCCCACGTTCCTTCCTGGTGCGCTTGTATGGCTCTCGATCCCGACATCTGCAGCTGGCCTCTCCTCCAAGCTACGTCCCAAATACGAAGGCCCCTACCGTATTATCGAGCGCACCTCACCCGTCAACTATCTGATCGAACCCGTTGAACAATCTTCGGACATGCGCCGCCGTGGGCGAGACATCGTCAACGTGGAGCGCCTGAAGGCTTATTATGACCCGCTCATAGTAACGAGCTGTTAGGTCGCCAGGCGGCTCCCTCTTCGACCCCGGGGTAATTGTAGCGAAGCCTCCGAACGCTGAAATGGGTCGAACTCTTGAGTACCTTCTAGTGGGGCTACCCAACAAGGATGCCGCTCGCGCTGAGAGCCCGTGCTTGGCCGTTACTGTCGCCATTGTGCTTTGTGCTTGCTCACTGTGGACCGGCTAATAAACGCCTTAACACTGTATTTTTTCCCTCTTTCCTTGCCCTCTGATTTGAGATTGTATAGGGCTGAGCACCAACAAACTGTACCGTTAATCCTGATGAAGGCCAGACTCTAGGCCGAAACGTCGAAATAAACCACGTTGTGACTGCTCACGGAGAATCTACTGGACTATATATATATATATATATATATATATATATATATATATATATATATATATATAGATATATATATATATATATATATATATATATATATATATATATATATATAATTTGATGAGCGAGACAGAGAACAAGAGACCACACCTGATCCTGGGCCAGCTGTTCTTTTTCTGACTTCGTGTTCCTCCTCCTCGCCTAGCATGCGCGTCTGTGCGTAACACTCGGCCATGACTGCAAGCATTGTTGATGGGCCACACGACAACGTTCATGTAGGTGAGGCTAGCTGAAGCAGATGACATTGCTTTAGGTGGGCGGGTTTGGCTGCATCGTCTTGGTCGGCCCCGACTACGCTGGAAGTTTGTCTAAATTGGCTCCGGTGGCCGACACTGGCTATGTCGCCCGGGTCGTTCGCCATGTTGTGGTGGGGACTGCGTCCTGGTTGGTCCCTTTGTTGATGACTCCGTGGAATGACATTGACTGTCTCGTGGCAGTCTACAGCCTCGGCCACACTGCGACTTTTCGGAGAAAGTAGTTCGACTAGGTTTTCCTTTGGTGGACCGAGCAGGCATTCTCGTAATTGAAGTTCCCTGCGGTGGTGTGGTTTTCTTGGAGATGGTTCTGGTGGGCAGCCCCGACTGGATCGACATGATCGCAGGCTGATCACAGAACGCTTTTCTTTGTCCCACCACATTTTAGTAAACAGGGCAGGAAATGGTGGATCCGGCAACGAAACGAGTAGCATCTTATGCAGCCGTCTGCACAGTTTTCTGCGGATTGAGAGATGCTTTTTGGTGCGATTAGACATCTGCACAAACTTGGGGGGAAGTCCTTGTGCTGACCTGTGACGTGGCTTCTGCGCCGTGATTTGCGTAGTCCGTGACTTGCGCAGCGTTGTCGCTATGGGGCTCCCGCATGCTGTAAAATCAGCGATTCTTGAAATCACGCTGCGTACTGGCGGGCGATACTCCACGGAAGCCGTTCCCAAAATCGGAGACTCGATTCAGGCAGTGCATGCGTCGCACTCATATCCTCTTCCGTCTGGTCAAATGGGATGTTATTAGACTCAGCGGAAAGACCTGTCTCATTAGGTGGTAGAATGTCCAGTAGGATGGGGGCCGGTGCCTCTAAGTCGACCGGACGACCTGCGTTGGGGCCTCTTGCGGAGCGTTGCGCAAAGCTTGCCATCAGGACCCGCCGGACACAGCTGCACCGTCGGGCCGGTGCTCCTCAGGAGCTCTAAATACGACAGCAGAATTGCCTGTGCAAGGCAGAGTTACACGATCGTGATTTTTTCCTACATCTTGGTCACCGAGAGATGACAGGCTGGTAGGGGCTCGAATCACATCCTCAAGGTCGGGCTTTTTCCGACTTCCGTCCTGAGAGAAGGTCGAGTTACATGGGCAGATGACACAGGGAATCGGACTGAAAGCAACTATGAGCTTGACGCTCCACTCCGCCCATGACTGCTGCTTCCAACCTTCATACCGGTGCCACGCCACTGCACCTTCCCGAAGGCGGTCTATGGCCACATACCATTTCTGATTCTCTGTCCAGGCCGCGCGCAATGCTATCGCGTTAACGGTTGCCACCCAGCTGTCGGCGTCGTTCCGAACCCCGTCGAGTACCGGCAGTTCGTATGTGGACGGCGATAACGGGGCGGCACATGAGAATGCGGATATCAATGAGGCAACGCCGTCGAGCTGGTCTGAGAGCTGCCGGAGGGTGCCCCAAAGCTGCCTGCGTTGCTCCAATAGGCTTGCCTCAAGGTCGTGCGAGGCAGCTACATACAACACGGCGTTGGTGGCACGCAATTCTCGCAACATTGTAGGAGCTCACTTGCAGATTGACGCTGTCAGTTCGTTAGTCTTGACGCGCAGTAGCGTGATGGTACGCCGCAGGTTCGTGGCGCTGTCGTGTTTGAAGTCCGAAGCGCTGGTAATCGCAGTCTTCGAATGAGTAGCGGTTTGCAGCACTCACGCCGGTGAGGTTGACGAGCAGAGAAGCCTGGACGGCGTTCCCTGGCAGCTCGTATGTTGAAAGACTGCGGCAAAGGGAATGTAGGCCATGGGAAGCGTGAGCGGCATTCCCAAAGGACAGGAGCCGGGGTGGATCCCTGCCGCGAAACGGTGGCAGGGTGTCAATAAGGTCACGCCCTACAACCCCTGGGGAGGCTTGGATGCCGTTCACTGGTGGTTTGAAGGGTAGCTGAAGCGGCGGGTGGGACTCATTGCCAAGGAAGTGTGAACGGCGTTCCTCGATGGAGAAGCCCGCACTGCCGACCAACCACGAAACACGTACCGGTGGCTCCCCGCAGCGGGTTCACTTGTCGGCTTGCACTGACGGCAGAATCCATAGCCAAGGACGCGTGGAGGGCGTCCTTGTGAAATGGTACCGGTAACGTGTACTGCAGCCGCCGAGGAAGCCTTGACGCCGTCTCCGAACGGTGGTGGCAGTGGCGGCAGGTGAACAGCTGCCAAGGAGGCCTTGACGCCGTCCTCAAGCAGCCCTTATTGCGGCTGTCCTGGATGACGAAGCCGGGACGTAAGACTTCTTCTTTATCGACTGCGTCATTGTGATGAGCGAGACAGAGAACGAGAGACAACACCCGATCCAGAGCCAGCTGTTCTTATTCTTACTTCGTCTTCCTCCTTTTCGCCTAGCATGCGCGTCTGTGCCAGAGTGCCAGTTTCGGTCTTCGTCTTCATTATATATATATATATATATATATATATATATATTTAAATATATATATATATATATATATATATATATATATATATATATTCTATAATTGGTCGTATAACTTTCTCTGTACATTTCTTGGCATTAGTGTCTGTTATAACTCATTAAAACTGTGTGAAAACGAGCCCTTAAATATACACTTCTTCTCTCTCTCTCTCTCTATATATATATATATATATATATATATATATATATATATATATATATATATTGTTGACACGCTTATTGGCGGACGCTTGTCGACGATGCTTGACAGCGACAATCAATGTGGGTACCGACTCTCTGCACGAGCTGCTCTTCTTCTTGCTAAAAAGGGCAACCCACTAGAAGGCGCTGGAGAGGACGACCCACTGTTCGAAGGCTTCACCACAACTACCCCGGGTACGAAGAGGGAGCCGCCTTGCGACCTAGCAGCTGGTTACTAGGAGCGGGTCGTGGTAGGCTTTGAGGCGCTCCACGTTGACAATGTCGCGCCCTCGACGGCGCATGTCCAAATTTGGTTCGATGGGTTCGATCAAGTAATTTACAGGAAAAGTGCGTTCGACGACACGGTAGGGGCCTTCGTATTTGGGCAATAGTTTTGAAGATAGTCCAGTTGAAGTGGTAGAAATCGAGAGCCAGACGAGCGCTCCAGGGAGGAACATGGGCGCAATAGTGCTGGTGTCAGCGCGAATGCCTTTTTGCCGCTCTTGATCATGCGCTGTAAAGGTCCTTGCAAGCTCTCGACACTCTTCAGCAAGCTTGGCTGTAGCAGAAATAGGCGCCCACTATGACGGATCTGGCTTGTACGGAAGTATAGTGTTGATGGTGTGCGACGGGGTCCTTCCATATAATAAAAAGAAAGGTGAAAAGCCAGTAGTGCTCTGAGGGGTGGTGTTATATGCGTAGGTGACGAAGGGTAGAATGGAATCCCAATTTGTGTGATCGGCGGTGACGTACTTGGAGAGCATGTCGCCGAGCGTACGGTTGAAGCGTTCAGTGAGGCCATTCGTCTGCGGGTGGTAAGCAGCAGTTTTGCGGTGAACAACGTTGCACTCTTTGAGAATGGCTTCGACGATTTCAGACAGGAAGATGCGGCCTCGATCACTGAGCAGTTCCTGAGGTGGACCGTGTCGCAGCATGAATCGTTGGAGCAGGAAGGAGGCCACATCGCTCGCTGTAGCCGCGGGGAGAGCGGCAGTTTCGGCGTATCGCGTGAGGTGGTCCACAGCAACAATGGCCCAGCGGTTACCGGCCGACGTTAGTGGAAGTGGCCCATACAAATCGATGCCAACGCGCCCAAACGGCCTGGCAGGGCAAGGTAGAGGTTGCAGACCTACCGGCGATAGGTGCGTTGAAGTTTTGCGGCGCTGACATTCCATGCAGGAGCGAACGAATTTCTGCACATAGCGGTACATGCCACGCCAAAAGTACCGTTGGCGAATGCGCTGGTAAGTCTTCGATACGCCGGAGCGCGCACATTGCGGACCAGTATGAAAGAATTCGCATATCTCAGAGCGCAGACTGCGGGGTATGACTAGTAGCCACTGGCGGCCGTCACCGCTGTAATTGCGTCGGTGGAGAAGGTCGTCGCGAACGGCGAAATGGTGGGCTTGACGACGCAACGCGTGAGTGGATGGAGTGGATGGATCAGTCAGCAAGTCTATCAGTGAGGCAATCTATTGATCCTTGCGCTGTTCAGTAGCAACGGCATGAATGCTAATGGAAGAAACGGCAAGGTGAGACGCTGAGTCGTGGGCATTGTCGTCAGGCAAGGGAGAGCGCGACAGGGCGTCAGCGTCAGCATGTTGCCTTCCGTTGCGGTACAGCACGCGGATGTCGTAGTCTTGCAGGCGAAGTGCCCACCGGGCGAAACGGCCTGAGGGATCTTTCAATGATGGCAACCAGCATAGTGCGTGATGGTCGGTGCGTGATGGTCGGTGACTACATCAAACGGGCGACCATATAAATAAGGTCGGAACTTGGTAAGGGCCCAGACGATTGCCAGACATTCTTTCTCAGTGACGGTGTAATTAGTCTCGGCTTTCGTAAGCGTACGGCTTGCATACGCCACGACATATTCCGGGAACCCTGGTTTGCGCTGCGCAAGGACAGTGCCAAGACCGACACCACTGGCGTCCGTGTGTACCTCTGTAGGGGCAGTAGGGTCGTAGTGGCGGAGTATGTGAGGCGACGTCAGTAAACGACGGAGCGTTTTGAATGCGTCGTCACATTGTGATGACCACGAATGGAGAGGCCCGTTACTACCGAGGAGCTTTGTTGGCGGCGATACGATAGACGCGAAGTTTCGGATGAAGCGCCGAAAGTAGGAACACGGTTCTATGAAACTGCGCAGTTCCTTGATGGATGTCAGCTTGGGGAACTCGGTCACGGCCTGAAGCTTGGCTGGATCGGGGAGAATTCTGTCCTTGGACACGACGTAGCCGAGTATTGTCAACTGCCGAGCTGCAAATTGGCACTTCTTTAGGTTCACTTGCAGACTGGCGTCACTCAGACGCGTTAAAACATGCCGCAGGCGTTGAAGGTGCGTGGAGAAGTCTGGAGCGAAAACGACGACGTCATCGAGGTAGCACAGGCACGTGTGCCATTTCAGGTCACGCAGAACGGTATCCATCATGCGCTCAAAGGTGGCAGGCGCATTACACAGCCCAAACGGCATGACGTCGAATTCGTACAAGCCGTCGGGAGTGACGAAAGCGGTATTCGGTCGAACGTCCTTAGCCATAGGTACTTGCCAGTACCCTGAGCGCAAATCTAGAGATGAAAACCGACGTCGAGGACTGGCTTGCTATGTACGAACGCGTCAGCGTCCCCAGTCATTGGGACGAGGCAGGTAAACTCGGCAACCTGGTTTTCTACCTCGCGGGTGTGGCCGGCATGTGGTACAACAACCACGCATCCGATTTCCCCACTTGGTCCGCTTTTAAAACCGCCGTCGTCGACGTTTCCGGCCGTCCTGCCGTTCGTAAGCTCCAAGCCGAACAGCGGTTACGTGAACGAGCACAGCAGACCGGTGAGTCCTTCACAAGCTACATAGAGGACATCCTTGACTTGTGCAAGAAAGTGGACGCGAGCATGTCAGAGGCCGACACAATTACCCATGTTCTAAAAGGCATCGCCGACGATGCCTTCACCATGCTCCTGGCCAAGAACCCTCGCACTGTGGCAGAGATCATTACACTTTGCCAAAGTTACGAGGAGCTGCGACGGCAGCGCTCGATGACCCGTCGACCACCCTCACGTGACGCTGATCTCTCGGCCTTGTCAACACTTCCTGACCACACCGCCTTGCTTGCTGAAATCAAGTCATTCGTGCGTGAGGAAGTTGCCCGCCAGGTCTCATTACTGGCCTTTGCTTCCCCGCAACGTGCTGAACAGTCGTCAAGCACACTTCTGCCTCCCCTACGCCGAGCCATTCAGCAGGAAATCGCGGAGGTCGTGAGTGGTGTAGATACCAGCCACCTCCAGTATCTACACCACTCAGTTACGCCCAAGTTGTCGCCAGGCCACCCCCACCGATTCCTGTGACTGGCCCTCTTGTTTACACCAAAACCATCGCCAGACCCCAGGCCTTCGGAGAAACTGTGCCGCCTACATATACCGACGTCATCCACGTGCCCCGTGTGCCGCCCACTATGCAGTTATATCAGCAGCCGGCTTGCCCATCGTGTTCTTCGACATGGATGGGACCCGCGAACCGATGGCACACTGCGGACAATCGCTCCATCTGCTTTGCTTGTGGTTGCGTCGGTCACGTAGCACGCTACTGCAATCGTGTGCAGCGACCGCATGTCGCCTCCAACTTACCCAGCAATATATATATATATATATATATATATATATATATATATATATATATATGGCGCTGACTGTCGTTCCTACTTCTAAATTCACAGATAAACCCAAAAAAGTGGATGGAGGGAGGGCCGCTGTGATAGCTCAGTGGGTAGAGCATCGAACGCGTAATTCGAAGGTCGTAGGTTTGATTCCTGCTCACAGTTGGTAATTTTTTCATCCACTTTTCCTTCTTCTTATTTACATTCCATTGGTTTAATAACTTCCCCTGTACATTCCTTGGCATTACTGTCTGTTATATCTCGTTAATATTGTGTTAAAACACAGGAAAACGAGCCCTTAGGTATACTCTTCTTTCCCTTATATATATATATATATATATATATATATATATATATATATATATATATATGCAAACAATCATATTACACATTAATACAGTGCAGCCGTGAACGCGACCTTATTCTGTTTTGCCTTAAGTGAATAATACAAAAAAGCAATACCAAGATGAGATAGTTAAGCAGCCTGCCCCTGACAATATGGTTTTTCTATTCTTTCGCAACGACCACATATCAATCTAAGGTACCTGTATTATGCTTACAATAGAAATGTTTAGGGCTATTTGTACGAAGTTGTGTTCAATATATATTTCTGTCTTTATGAAGTGATTCAAAGAAACGTTATGATTATTGAGTCTTGGGAGAATGACTGGTGTCATTTTGGAATAGATGATTTCTGCGAAATATATATAAGTGTATTAGGTAGAGCTTTTTGAAAGAACATGAGGTAGCCAGTAATTTCCATCACCTGTCGTATATTTCAGCGATATGGGAAGAACTCATGTGGGACTAAAGACTTTCCCGTAACACAATATGAAAAAATTGCGTGTGTTGGTATGTATACAGCCTCATTCGAAGACATCATTCAGTTGAAGGGTATTGGCTTCATCGAGAAGAAACATTTGTTAATAAATAATTATTAAATAAATAAATAATCATTTATTATGATAAATCAGTTAAAAACACTTGCTGACGTTTATTTCCCTGTTATTCCAACATCAGTGAATCGCGACAAGCCTATTCATAACTATTTCTCTTCCACAAAATTACATGACCACCCGAAAGATCCTGACACCTATTTATATTATCATGCCTAAAATAACTTCGCGTAACTGTGTTAACCCATAGTTCATGGCAACCTGATTCATTCTGAATAAATGAATAGGTTTATCCAGTATGTTTTTTAAATTTAGCGGAATATTCAGGAATTCATAAATATTACGCATGTGGGATGGCAAAGTGGCAAACGTATGGTTGCATTTCGTTGTATGCTTTTCAAATGTAAGATACGCCATTTTGTTTCGCAATTTAGCCTACATGCTTCAAAGCAGTTGGGTTACTGCTTTGTACTATTGCGCACAATTTAGTTGTAAAGGTCTAAAAGTTATTTTAGGCGGCTGAATTATCATTGTTCTTTTTCCCACTGCTACTATACCCGACACACAAGAAACTTGCCTTTGTGATGCCTTCGTAACTTTTTGAATATGTGTGCCCAGGATGCAGCACAGTCAAGATAACAGCAATGGTACTTGAATGGTACTAGTAACAGCAAATATAAGGCCATATCGAATACGCATAACGACCGTCATATTTGTAGTGGTATGCGTTGAAAGTATTATACCTCGACGGAAGTGCAAAAAATATCTAAAATCAAACGTTTATATACTATTACAGGACGAATGTTTATGAGCGTCGCAAGAACATATAAAATACTAGTGAACTTTCATTGTTTATAAGTAAGAGAGATCAAAAGCTGAATTACTCGAAAGGTAGAAAATAGAAAATGTTAGGGCTTGTTTCTGCGTAAGACAACCCCTTAATGCCGACAAAAAGTTATCGAAGCCTAAGAACATACAAGGGAAAAGTTTTTGCTACATATTGAATCCACTTTGCATTAGTGTGTGCAATACTGCCTTCGGGCTTCGCTCTGTTACCGAGAAGTGGTACACCAAATTTCACACTCGTAGCTAGTATTTTGTTCCCCACTAAAAAAAACTGTGAAAAACGCTGCACTAAATATAACCATGTAATGGCCAGACGAATTCCTTATTAGCAACAAAATACTAGCCTAAAATAAGAAATCGTTTTAGAGATGAAAGCCTAAAACAAAGATGGCACATTTACCCCGCTATACCCCACCATGATTGATTTAATGATATTTGGCGTTTAACGTCCCAAAACCACCATATCATTATGAGAGACGTCGTCGAGGGGAATCTAGAAACTTCTACCGCCTGCGGTTATATAACGTGCGCCGAAACCTGAGCACACGAGCCTATAGCAATTCTGCCTCCATCGGAAATGCAGCCGCTGCAGCCGGGATTCGATCCAGCGACCTTTGGATCAGCAGCCGAGTACCTTAGACTACACCCTACTATATCCCGTAAAGTTGCACATAGTAGATTAAATGTTCCTCGCTCGCGCTTTTTCTGCCCACGTTGCTTTCGTAGAAAAGCGTAAGTATAGATTAGACGCAAGATGTTGAAGTTTCCCCGCCAAATTGCACTCGACTGGAAAGAGGAACATGAGGTACGCGCAGTAGTAGTATTAGCTTAAAAACTATAACATATATATAGTAGTTATGCTAATAGTAAGTGGTGATAATAAAGAAAGAGTAAAATAGAACATAATGGTGAAACAAAGAGCTGTCATGATAGCTTTGTGAAAGCTTGTTTATGGAAACAAAAAATATATATTGTTATTCTGCGTTACTACGCGGACTGGTGTTTTAAATTAGGGAGGCATTGATGTTGCCGCAAATTAAATTTCATTGGTTTTAGGAGAATACTCCCACAATGAACAGGTCAAACATTCATTTGAATGACAGTATGTTCAACTAGTTGTGCATCAAAAGGACCAATGCGAATAAGAGTAACCAACGTGACAGCACATTCAGGCAAAATGTGCACTCATAAGAATGCGTTGCTGGACGAGTTGGTGCATTGTCTAAAAATAAAAGTAGAGGGCGAAAAAGAAAAAAACACAAAGGACAAGTACATAGTTGTTTAGTAATTATTTCAGCTGGTAGTTAGCGCCCGTTCTTGTTTACTTGTCTCCTGTGTCTCGTTTTTTTTTTGCGCAAGTTGGTCACTTTTAGAAGGTGCATCTATAGGAAGAGCAAAGTAAATAGCTTATTAGCCTTTTCAAGTTGCGAGAAGTTTGTAAATAACAATCATGACAAAAAAACAGCGACAGCAACACCAAATAAACAAATCAAGTACCAGCTGCAACAATAGGTGAGGGAACAAGAACTCAATACGCGATACTTTGTTGTTTATCGTGATATATCGAATGGTACAGATTGAAAAAGGGCATACGAAGGTTTATTCGCTTGTATCTGATATTTAAAGGTTTATAAAAGTTCTGCCATGACACACCTGCTGCTGATCGTGGCCCAGTACACAGAGTAAGAATCTGCTGTACCGACATATCCCACTGTCTTGAGAGGTAACGAAGCTTTCCCTTTCAAACATCTCATTCTCATTGACAGCCTGCAATCGTTCGTGATTCACAAGCCTCAATGAAACGTTCAAAATAGTGCAATCATCGGCGTGTGTGTGACTATATGTGTTAAGTGTTTATCAGTGTAAATATAATAATCATCAACCGCTATCTAGTGTAGCCTGTCAGATAACAAGCCAGGCAAACTTTTCCCGCTTTCCAAAGAAATATTTCTCTCTTTCTCTCGAGGAGGCAATAACTGTGGATTATTGCCTGAAATTCTCACCATAAATGGTAATGTTCTATTACTGGACTTCTTAAAATGCTGCTCGCTCCACTGAAATGCTGAATAGTGTTCAGAATAGAGATATCCGGAACAAAGAATTTGCGCAGGAGAAAAGTATTCATGCAAATAACCACCAAGCGAGGGCATTCAGTAAGCTGTAACACGTGACATTTTATAATTGGTAGAAGCCGCTGGTGGACTGGGCTGTGTAAAGAAATTGGCATGATACAGGCAGTCCTCCATGCTAGAACCGTCTCACACAGGATAATCTTGTGCCTGATGGAGAACCACTTTGCCGTACTGCAGTTCTCTGTGTGAAGAAAGCGCCACAAAAGGGTTCAGGGATAACAAAGAGCAGGGCAGGTTCGTCTGGTTGGAGGTTTTGTTTGGTGGTATAGATAGGACTGGAGGAGGGTAATGGTGGTGAGTAAGGAATGATGAAGCTGCGTCGAGGAGTTCATGAAGAGAGCAGATGCTAGCAGCAGTGTCAGACTTGAATGGTACTCGATTTGCCTATCGGATACCGATCGCACTTCCGATATTCACGCGCTGCCTCCATGGCCAAGCAGTCACAGTGACACATTTGACGAGATAGTGAAGCAGATAACGCAAGCGGCAGCGAGCCACTGCGCAATGCTTTCGTATTAAGTTTTAGGCATTCTCGTTTGCTTTTAACAGACTTGAAAATGTTAGCAGCTGTCAGATAACCATACTGCTAGCACGTGTGCTTTTTTCCGCTAGATCTCATGCATCTTTAGCGAGCGTAGCAACATCATATTCCTGAGCCTGGCAACATATAATGCCTGATATGCACGCATGTCGCGCTGGTCGCTTCGCTCACTAAACGATCATAACCTATCACCCTCGAGATAACACGGCAGCTTGCTTCGCGGTAGCTTGAAACAGAAGGCACCGACAATTGTACAGCCTCGGCGATTGAATGGAAAAAACGTTTTTGTGCGCTGATTTCAAACAGTGCTGCTTATTGTCATGGTATGAGCATTGCTAGCAGTAGGAGCTAGGTAGAAAATCGCGCTTATAGTTCCTCAACTTCAGAGTGGAGTTCCGTGATGGTATGGAGCACGGCTGTGGCGCTGTCAGGTAGAAAGCCTGAATAGTATGTACTGGTTCCAGCACTCAGGCTAGTGAGAGTCACGGCAAAAAGTATGAACGCAGTTCATTGGTGGGTCATATGTTGGCAGAGTACCGGAACCGCAATGTAGGCCATGGGAATCATGTACGGTATTTCCAAAGGACAGGAGCCCGTGCGACTCTCTGCCGTTAACTAAAGGCATGGTGGTCATTATCTTGTGCCCTAGAACAGCAGGGGAGGCATGGGCGCCATCCACTGATAGTCTGGCGGGCAGCTGAAGCAGCGTTTTGGTCGGTGACTGACGCGTCAAAAAAGCATGGTTAGCCTTCCTTAATGAAGAGGCCCCCGCTGCAAATGACTCGCAAAGACACGTAAAGGTGGTTTCAGCCGTAAGGCTAAATTATCCTACGGAACCTTTGTGAAAAATCGAACAAGGAACAACGCCCGTACTCTAGGTAAGCTGTACTTCATATGCCTTTCTTCTCTTTCGCTCTAAGTGGCCGTGCTTCGTGCTCGGTCACCAGTCTCACTCTTCGTCATCATAACAAATAGGTTGGGTTTAAGTAAACGCTCCTTTATTAGTGCTCCTTTGTGCGAAGCGCATGAGTTGGGCGTGCTCTACAGTTTTTCGGTGAATCCAGTGCAATGCGTTGTAGGACAAAATGCACCTCTATGCTTAGAATACAGATTGCGCTAATGTAGTGTTCTGTTTTGCAATGAATTTTCGCGTGCTGCTGTCGTTGTGCTGTGTTTACAGGCTCCTGTCACAAAGATACGAGCCGTTTCGTCGGTAAATAATATTCTAATAAACGTAGACGAGGACAGAAAAAAGAAGCGGCCTATCGATGATAGGTCAACCGTAGAAATGGCGGACTTCGCCATCGACCATTTTGCTGAAACGTGGTGCTCGGATATTGGTGGCACACGATGTATGGTGGCGTACGGTGGATGCGGGAGTGCCGGAAATGCTGCAGAGCGAAATGACTCTATATCGTCTGAATCATTCTGAAAAGCTGGCACAAAAATAACTGTATAGAAAGTGCTGCAGAAAGCATCCCAAATAAGATGCAACTAGAATTCAAACGAGCTACCTTTGAATTTTGAGCCGAGCTTTTAACCACAACGTTATGCTCAATTTTTACTTTATTACCTGTCTTTGATCTACAACTTATAGTACATTAAACCTTCTCATAAGACCATTCATTGTAGCGAGTACATTTGGTCACTAAGTAATCAACCAGCGTGAAGCTGGTGTCATCTGAATGTTACGGTTAAAGTCGAAGGGTGTTTATTAGCAGCGCGAAGTTGATGGTTCGGTAGTAATGACGTCGTTATCTGCATCAGTTCAAGTCTTCCTCCTCTTCTTCTCACTCGGCTCATACTCATTGCATTTCCCGGCTCCCAGACGAAGCCCACTGGGCGAGTATTAATCATTCAGAATGTTGAGGGTGAAACCGTTTTAGGCGGGCGACATGTACCAGCTGGGTCCAGTTTGACCGACGGCCAGCAAATGTCAGCCACACTACCACCTATGTCAAATCGCTCAAGTGATCAACCATGATGAAAGGGCCACTGCACTGAGGTAAAAACTTCGCATAGGCCCCATTTACGTTGTGGCGTCCACAACCACTCAAAGCCTCCTTTGCAGTATGCTCCAGACTGATGGCGGCTGTCATAGCTTTCCTTTGATCGGCATTGCGAAGCCACAGTACGAAGCCACAGTTCTTCGGCAAGGCAGGGTGTCCTGGAGACAGAGTAGACGCTATGGAAGTCAAATGTTAGATTAGTATCGATGCAGCTTAACTGTATACGTGCGTGAAGGAGGTAAAAAGGACTGTAATTAGTTGTCTCATGTTTGGCCGTGTTATACGCATAAGTAATGAAGGAGAAGACATCGTCCAGTCCTTGTGGTCAGACGATAAGTACATGGCCACCATATAAGTCATACATTCTTACAACATGTTAGTCGTACGTTCTACCACCCCATTCGTCTGAAGGTTGGGCACGGCGGCTGTACCAGCATGCGGACCGTCTGTAATCCGTTCCTGTTTATTGTACAGATTATCAGCCTACTACCGCCAGTTCGTGGCGGGTGTTCAGGAAGCTGCGGAACGACGCTTGCTTCGCATGACTGCGATTCTTCTGCTTGGCATGAGCCTGAACTGCGAGCATCGTCGCCCTGGGAGAACCTGAGTCGTCACTCGTCGGCAGCATGCGCCATGGATCACTGGCAGACGGCAGCACGAGCACCACTCAGCGCGGCTATTAGTTCGCGCCCGGCGGTCATCTCGATCACTGGGCACGGCGGCTGTACCAGCATGCGGACCGTGTGTAATCCGTTCCTGTTTACTGTACAGATTATCAGCCTACTACCGCCAGTTCGTGCCGAGTGTTCAGGAAGCTGCGGAACGACGCTTGCTTCGCATGACTGCGATTCTTCTGCTTGGCATGAGCCTGAACTGCGAGCATCGTCGCCCTGGGAGAACCTGAGTCGTCACTCGTCGGCAGCATGCGCCATGGATCACTGGCAGACGGCAGCACGAGCACCACTCAGCGCGGCTATTAGTTCGTGCCCGGCGGTCATCTCGACCATTGGGCACGGCGGCTGTACCAGCATGCGGACCGTCTGTGATCCGTTCCTGTTTATTGCACAGGTAAGAAAGCAGTATGGAAACTGTGTTCGCTCTGATGATCCTTTTTTGCTGGTGCTGCCGTGCCCATGGCTCAGTTGTTTGTTGTGCCGCGCTGAAACTGTACTGAAGAAGTAATTGTTACTTTGTGGCGATATTGAGATGAACCCGGGCTCGGGTCTGGAGCAGATTGCCAAAATGTTAGCAGACATAGCAACTGATGTTAAAGACATCAAAGAAAAGCGACTATCAGATATTGAGAAGAAGCTTCATGCCCTATCTGGGCTTGAAGGGAAGGTAAATGTCTGTCAGGAGCAGCTGTCTTCGTTGGCAAAAACAATAAGTGTTCTAGAAACTAAAATCGATGAACTGGAAAACCATAGTCGCCGGTCAAATCTAATCGTTTATGGTCTTCCCGAGGTAGCAAATGAGAACAACGAAACGCTTGAAAGTGCCGTCAACACAGGCACTCTTAAAGATATCATGAAACTTGAACCTGTCGGTATCGAGCGTATTCATCGTATACGTAGACCTGAAACTGGCAAAGTTAGGCCAGTCATTTTAAAATTGCTTGATGGGCGAGACAAAGCTAGAATACTTAAAAACGGGTTTAAACTTAAAAATACTACGCTAGCTATCGGGGAAGACTTTTCTCCGAAGATACGAGATATTAGAAGAAAGCTTTGGGCAAGTGCAAAAGCTAACCGAGATAACAACGAGAAAGTAAACTTAGCATTTGATAAACTGTATATCAATGACCAGGCGTATGTCTGGGACAGTGATAAAGGCGAAAAAATTTAGGTAAAAAAAACGACGGAAGCAAAACCCGCCCGAGAACCAGATGGTATGCCCAATCACTGAGTCACACGTAGGAAAACAACTCGCATTTTCTTCAAAAAATAATTCAACGAAAAGTAAATTTTTTGTTACCGGTCGGCAGGGCGTTAAACAAAAATGCCTTCGCTTGGTTAACATAAATCCCCGAAGCGTCAATAACGAAACTGAACTAATGGAAATTGCCTTACTTCAACACGATCCACATGTAACAGTTGTGACTGAGACATGGTTGCTCCCCGAATTAGCTGATGATGATGTATTTCTGCCCTCGTATAAGGTGTTTAGGAAAGACAGAACTACAACGGGATGTTGAATAGCCATACTTGTGAAACACTGCAGGCCTCATTAATTGGTTACATTGACGACTTGGAATGTGTATGCATTAGGCTGTCTTGTTGGAGCCACATTTTCATCTTGTATGCACTTTACAGACCCCCAGAGGCTGCGTTTGAATCCATGAAAAAGTTAGCTGAACATAAGTGTCAATTTCGCAACAACAAAATCTTGTTAGCAGGTATTTTAACCTGCCTTCTGTTGACTGGGAACGTTATACGACAGGAACATTGTACAAAAAATGATTGATTGATTTGTGGGGTTAAACGTCCCAAAACCACCATTTGATTATGAGAGACGCCGTAGTGGAGGGCTCCGGAAATTTTGACCACCTGGGGTTCTTTAACGTGCCATTGTACGAAAAAGAGACTAAGATTGTGTTTAACATCATGCTAACTCATAACTTCATGCAAGTTGCGAGGGAGCCAACTGGTGTGCATGGATCCTCTAGTTCAATTTTGGATTTAGTATTTATAAGCCGTGAACTTGAGCTGCACTCTGTTTCAGTAGAACAGGGCCTGTCCGATCATAAATTGGTTAGTTTCTTTTCCTGTTAACAAACTTCTAAGTACTAAAAAATCTTCAGTGCGTACCTTTAAAGATTACTCGCGAGCAGATGACGTATCTGTAATAGAATACATGGAGTCGTGTTTTGCTGTCTTTGAGGTGGGCTATGTCGAGACAATGTGGAATCAATTTTAAAAAATGTGTCATCGTTGCATCAATCGTTTTATACCGAATAAACATAAAAAAGTGCACAAAACAACTCCCTGGATAACGCGAGATATAATTCACTTAAAACGAAAGATAAAACGCTTAAGGCAGAAGCATGCGCAGTCTCGTTCCCTCTCAGTCCTCAAAGACAGCCTTGCACGGGCTATACGCTCATCCAGAGAGCTCTATTTTAAGACGCTGCTGCCCAACTTCATAAAAACTGACTCGACTAAATTCTGGAACTACATTGGTGACAGAAAGAAACCTCTCACCGAAATGGCAATTGATAGCATGATTGTAACCGATCAAAGAAAGATTGCTGATCATCTTAATGCGTATTTTCAAAGTGTGTTTTCCGGCTCTAGTGTTTTTGTTGCAAACGGTAGAGTGTTCGACCCATGCGAAGTCTCTCCCGTGTCTTATTCTGGTATTTTTTTGATGCTTCTGAATCTTAATTCTAAAAAGTCCTGTGGACCTGATAATCTCCCAAATGTGTTCCTAAGAAGATATGCCGAACATGTCGCTAAATTCCTGCATGAAATCTTCCGTGTTTCATTGTTGTCATCAAAGCTACCATGTGACTGGAAAGCCGCACGCATAAGTCCTGTATTTAAGAAAGGTGATCGCTTGTCGCCTCAAAATTACCGACCCATATCCTTGACCTCACCCTGCTGCAAATTGATAGAACACATAATTGCTACACAAATTGGAAATTTTTTGACTCAACATTCAATCCTGACCAGTTTTTATCACGGCTTTAGAAAGGTATGTTCGACAGTGACGCAAGTAGTTACAATAATCCACTCATTTGCACTTAACCTGGATAATAATAGGTAAACTGACATAATAATTTTGGATTTCAGTAAGGCATTCAACAGGGTTCCACACGACAAATTGATCTTAAAACTTAAACGTGTTGGCCTTCCCAAAATCCTTGTAAACTGGATTGCTGACTATCTAAATAACCGTGAACAGTTTGTTGCTATTAATGACCAGCGTTCGCAGTCTCTACAGGTCACATCAGGTGTACCCCAAGTAAGCGTCCTAGGGCCATTGCTTTTTCTTTTATACATAAATGATATTGTAAATATCATCACCCCTTCTGTACAAATTAGATTATTTGCAGACGATTGTGTTTTGTTCCGGGATATTAACTCTTTAGATGATCAAAATGAACTTAACTCAAACCTTCATAATATTCATCAGTGGTGCAAAGAGTGGGGAATGATCCCTAATGCAGAAAAGAGTGTCTGCATGCGTTTGACACGTAAGAAAGTTCCACTATATAATACATACCAGCTTGGGTCTTCAACTCTTAGAGAGGTTACAAGCTACAAATATTTGGGCCTAACTATAACTAGTAATTTCTCTTGGAACATGCATGTAGACAACATATGTTCAGCTGCCTTTCGGAAACTTGGTTTTCTAAGACATAAACTGCGTACCTGTCCCGCCAATGTAAAGCTTCTTAGTTATTATTCTTTTATACGACCTAAACTGGAATACGCCAGCATTGTATGGGACCCTTACACTAAGCTTAATATTAACAAACTTAAGAGGGTTCAAAGGAAAGCTGTTCGATTTATATATTCAAAATACTTACCGTCGAATTCACCTTCCGCGCTGATGTCTGCAAACGACATTCAGACCTTTGAATCCCGCAGACGCGAACAACGGCTGGATTTCCTTCACTTATTACTTAATCAAAAACTCGCAATCGATTCATCGCCTTACTTATCCTTTCTGTCAACAAGGAACACACGACATCATCATCCCAATTTGCTAACCCCATTTTTTGCGAGAACCGATGCCTTTATGTATTCTTTTTTTCCGCGAACAGTGTCGGACTGGAACAAGTTATGCGAACCTCATTCATTGTAACGTATGTGTAACGTATTGTAAAGTATGAGGTATGCATTGTATTGTCGTTGTTTGGCGTAAGTTACTACTTGTGTTGTGGAACATAGTGTAATGTAGTATTGTAGAACCGGGTGTGTTGTTGCTTTGCATATTGAAGTTTATTGTAGTGTATAGAGCGAAGCGTGATCTTGTTACATAACGAAGTGTATTGTAGCGTGTAAAACAAAGTGTGTTTTTCGTATGATGTACGTCATTACGTCTGTGGTATGCGTGACGTGCTCTTCCTGCTTGGACCAATCAATTATTGCCCGCAGTATGTATTAAATAAATAAATTAAATAAATAAATAAGGTGATACGGGGATGAATGGCGGAACTGCGAATTGCACAGATGAACTAGTACTTCGACGGCGTCCGCAACGAACTGACGACCATGATCACTATTGATCACTCTGGGAGGGCCATGCCGAAGAATGATGAATCTAACCAAAAACATGAACACGCACACCGCTGTCGAGGATGGTATCACTGCAGTTTCTGCGTAACGAGTCAGATGGTCGATGCACACTATCACCCATCGATATGCTAGCCGAGCGTGGAAGTGGGCCCGAAAGGTCAATACTAACTTGATCAAACGGTATATGAGAAGGTGGCAGCAGATGGAGAAGACCTGGCGGAGGAATCGTAGGCCGCTTGTAGCGTTAGCATTGTTCGCAACTTGCGACATAATGCTTCACTGTGTCCCGCATTCTGAGCAAGTAAAAGCGCTCTTGTGTCTTATTCAAAGTTCTGATGAGCCCCAAATGACCAGTTGTCGCATCGTCGTGCGTAACCTTCAGTATGTCTAATTGTAGACTCTGTGGTACGGCTAGAAGGAAGCGTGCGCCTTTAGCCGAATAATTTGTCTTGTACAGAAGGCCGTCATGGACACAAAAGTGGCCATTGGCTTGAAGACGCGATGCCGCGGCAAGTAATGGCTCCAAGCTAATATCAGCCTCTTGTTCTTTCTTGAAAGTACTAAAGTCTAGGAATGTGGAAGAAATGGAGACAAAACATTCGTCAAAACTATCTTCTTGACACTCAATCGTTTTCAGGGGAAGGCGAGAGAGATAGTCGGCATCTGTGTAGCGGCGTCCAGAATTGAACAAGATCATGAGGTCGTACTCCTGAAGTTGAAGAACCCAACGTGCCAGTCGGCCATTCGGGTCACGAAGATTCACCAGCCTGCATAAAGCGTGATGGTCGGTAACGATACTGAATGGACGTCCATATATATAAGGTCAAAATTTGTGTAATGCTAAAACATCTGCCAAGCATTCTTGTTTCTTTACGGTACAGTTGCGTTCCGTTTTGTTGAAAGAGCGACTGGCATAAGCCACTACGTGCTCAGCTCCTTGATGACGCTGCACAAGTACAGCACCGATGCCAATGCCACTAGCATCAGCGTGCACTTCCGTAGGCAAGGACGCATCGAAGTGACGCAGTATAAGCCCCGATGTTAGTAGAAACTTTAGCTGGCGGAACGCATCGTCGCAAGCTGAAGTCCAGTTGAAAGGGACGTCCTTTTGAAGAAGACGTGTTAGGAGATGCACCACGTCAGTGACCTTCGGAACGAAATGACGAAAATATGAGTATAGGCCCAAGAAGCTCAATTCTCTCACCGATTTTGGTGGTTCGAAAGAGCTGACGGCCTCGATTTTTCGTGAGTCTGGCCTTTTCAATTTTTGTCAACAATATGTTCAAGTACTAGTGTTCCCGTTTCACTAAAATGATATTTATTAGAGTTTAGAACCAAGCCGGCCTTTTGTATGCAACCCAAAACAAGACTGAGACGTCTGTAAGGCTCGTTCAGTGTGCCGCCGAAAATCACCACACATCATAAAGGTAGCACAAACAAATTTCCCATTCAAGTCCTCAAAGTATTGTGTCCATAAATCGTTCGAATGTTTTTGGTACATTATGTAGACCAAACAGCATAACATTAAATTCATAAAGGCCGTCAGCTGTCACAAAGTCCGTTTTCTCTTTGTCGTTTGGGTGCATGAATATTTGCCAAAACCCTGATCGCAAATCCAGTGACGAAAAGTAGGCAGCAAAATGCAGGCAACCAATGACGTCAACAATTCTAGGAAGCGGATACACATCTTTTTTGGTGACCGCATTTAGTTTTCTATAGTCAACGCGAAAGCGCCATGATCCACCCTTCTTTCTTACTAAGATTACAGGCACTGCCCACAGACTAGATGACTCTTAGACAACACCTTACCGCAACATATCGGTGACCTGTTCAGCTATCACTTCCCTCTCTGTCGACGACACGCGGTAAGGTTTTTGACGAACGGCGTGTGCAGATCCAGTGTCAATTCTGTGGTGAGCACGAGAACGCGGTAGTGAAGTCTCCGTGTCACCTTGTGTGAATCGAACACCGAAAGGTGTGTCATAAGGACACGTGCAAGAGCGTGGCGTTCGTGTGAAGGTAGCGACTTGCTGATCATTCTTAAGATCTCTTCTTCATAACTGCTTCTCTGGGGTGCGCTTGTTTCAGAGTGCTGCTCTTCGCTTATAACGGTGATAGTGTCGTACGTTAAATCGTCGAACTCGGCAAGCTTCATATCACGTGGAAGAACAGCAGGCACCGAAGAACAATTAAAAGCCCACAAACTTGAGGCGCTGTTCACAACTGTCACGAGAGAACGAGGCACAAGTGCAATTTTCTTCACACAACCTGTCGCAAGTGGTTGAATTTGCGCGTCAAACGATGAAAGGTCGGCCAAAGCAAGAATAACAGGAGCCAGTGATAAAGACCACGGCGCTAAAAAGGATTCATTCGACACGACGAAACAGTTTTTCTCCGGTAAAGATGTCTGAGCAAGCGTAGAGAAAAGCACGTTATTCACCGTAATTTCGCCTGTGCCACAAATAACGGAAGCACCACAATCCTGAAGAAAGTCGATCCCAAGAATTACATCATGAGTGCACCGTGGTAATACCAATGATCATCGTTGACGCCTTCATAGTTAGGCCAAGTCGGTGGTGGGCCATACTTCGTCTGCCGGCGACGGCGACAAAAATGAGAGATGTGTCCTGTCGCACCGTAGCTGTAGCAAACAGGTGAAGGGTGACCCACGTTGTAGACTTCGAGATAAGCTGCCCTCGGACGCTGCGAGTAGTAGATACGATCTTGCAAGTGCCGATTCGTCGTCGTTCCCCGATAAGCGCGTTGGTCATGCGTCATGTCGTCAGGAAACGTATGGTGGTGCTGTTCTAAGGGATCGGTTCGACTATCTGCTACGCCTGGCATGGCTGACAGCGAAGAAACTACCGGTGCAGCTTCGAGAGGATGATTAAAAACGCAACCGAGCTGCTCAGCTTTGACGGCGTTCAATGATTTGCTGTGTCGCTCGAGTTCCTCACGGACGACTTGCCTCACAGTAGTAGCAAGGTACCAATGAATACTGCAGCTGTTCTTAATGCTTACAAACGCCTCAACATTCGCCAACCTGCCGAACTTTGGCGTGATACGGTGTAGCTTCAAGGTCTCAAACGTGCGGCAATGATGGATCACGTCAGCTATGAAATTGAGGCTCTCCTTACCAATCAAATAAGAATACACGTTTTCGGCAATACCTTTCAGAAGATGCTGGACTTTCTCCTCTTCGGACATACGAGGATTCGGCGTCTTACACAGCTTCAGGATCGTCTCAATGTACCTGGTACAAGTCTCACCTGGCAATTAAGCACGCTGAAGTAATGTCTGCTCGGCTCGCTTTCTTTTCGCAGTGGAATCCCCAAAGCACTCTGACTTGTATAGCGAAGTGATCCCAAGTTTTCAGCGACTCTTCGTGGTTCTCGAACTACACAAGAGCAGTGTCTGTCAGGAAGAGAGCAACATACTCTAGCTGAGCCGTAGCATCCCAGCCATTGCACTTGCTCACGCGTTTGTAGTGTGTCAGCCATTTTTCCACGTCTTCACCAGGTTTCCCTGAGGAAGGGCGTGGCTCCAAGTGACGCATCCTGGCACCGGGTGTCCGCGCCGGAGGATGTCACTTGGAGCCACGCCCTTTCTCAGGGGAAACCAGTGAAGCCCTCAGGGATACCCGGGTGAAACCCGGTGAACGGCGCGGACCGGGGGTCCGCGCCGTTTGGGTACTCGCCCAAGGGCGAGTACCCAGAACCTCCACCACAAAATCGTTACGGTTAAAGTTGAAGGGTGTTTATTAGCAGCGCGAAATTGATGGTTCGGAAGTAATGGCGTCGATATCTGCACCAGTACACGTCTTCCTCCTCTTCTCCTCACTCGGCTCATACCCGTTGCAATATTATTATTCCCGTAATGTTACCAGCGGCTCTACTTTTGAGGGTCACACGAGTAGTTCTGGGGCTGTTTATCAATTTCTACAAAACTATTTCTGCAAAAAAATGTATACTTTTTCTACAGTAGGTTAGTGCAGGCCGTTGCAATTTTGTCGAAGTGGTAGCATGCCATTCTCGATTGCCAAAAAGAGTGGAGGCCCATCAGCATGAGGGCGTCTAGAATAACCCCTTCTTCATTATCGTCATTCAAGAAGCGAATGCCGTACGGGTCCACAGGTAACTGTTTCTTCAGGGCACTTAGTACGAGCTATCCATATAATCAACTGTATCCCAACAGTGCAAGAAAAAACACGATCTATTATTTCTTGCAACTTATAAATTAAACAGTGCGCACCTCACGGCAAAAAGCTTACCTTCTTCCACAAAAATGTTTCCTTAATGTGTTCTAGAATGGTTCTTAACAAAGAAATTTTTTGTTCCCAGGGTGATAAAGCACTCTTTTCACTCTCTTCAAAGTATCGGCACCTACACTGATATTGCCCTATATAGTGGCCCAGACAGCGCCTCACAAAGAGCGAAATATAGTTCTTGCGCTTGAAGTAGTATAGTACTCTACACAACGCCGTGAGGCAAGAAATATAACGCTACGCACCACCTATTTATGTAAGCAGTAATCTCCCAAAAACAATTTTGGGTTTTGACATGCTGAAATATGGTTTTTCTTTTGTAGAATGACTATAGCCAACATGAGAATTCACCGTCTAGCTTCAGTTTTGTATGCCTCGTACTCGATAGAGACACGATATGTATATCCTTTAAAATTTTCATAGTTAATAAACAGAAACTGCTGCCCGTAATGATTGGCACCGCAATTATGGCAAAAGCACTAACTTTTTGTTAGAATTCATAATTCCAAAATATAAATAAACAGAGCGGATCGGGGAGCCTGTACCCTTTACCGGCGGTTACTGCCCAATCGGATACCTGTTTCTCACTCATTCCGAATGGAAACATGTGCAGAGGCTTCATGACGCCTCTAAGCGCATTCGATAAATGTGCACGTGTAATTAATACAGTATTGCATTTTTTTTGCGTGAAGTGCAGCCCAGTCGTGCCAGCGAACTGTTCTGTAGCCCTACAGTTAGCGAAAACTACAAAGCGCCTTGGCCAAAAATGAATTCAGTGTTCCGGAAAAGAAATAGAGACCCCTAAAGCTTCCTCTATAGGAGTTCGAGGAGATTGCGAGCTTCTATTTCTAGTGCGTACTTCAGACATTCAGTGCATAAAATATTTTTGAATTGGCTATGCATCCACTACGTGGCCTCAAGGAAACAGGCGTTGTAGCTTTTGTGCATTTTCAAGTGGCTTACTTTCTTTAAGCCACGAAGGCCTTATGAAAACAAGTTCTCACACCCAATGGCAATGGGCACTTGTACGACGTGTTACTACGGCAATATTTAATGCTGTATTGTGAAGCATGCAAACAGTACCCGTGTTTCTAAAACATATCTCACTTTCTATGCATTTTCAAGCAGATCAAGGTATTTTGCAAGTTTTTGCAGACATACGCATGGCCATGGGGCATAACATCCGCTTGCATGCTAAAGCTCCGGGTTTTATCCCCACTCTGACACAGGGTCAGTTACTATTTATTTATTTTACATCGTGCTCACTATTTCTGTCACACATCAGATGATTTTTCTGTCACAACCAATGACGACAACGCCAGCATTACGGCGAAACGAGCGATGCCTTGCAGCAGTTTATTAAAACATCTAACAAATTCAGGCTGTTAAAACATGTGTCTCCTAACTTACTATTTTCAACATGCTTTATTTATTCTTATATTTACTGTTGTTACTAAAACTATCGGTTTCATTTTTTTTTACATCCGCTGTTTCTGCGGGTCAATTTTTTATATTTAATTTTTCTCTTAGTTTAAAAGACGTGAGCTATTAAATTAGCAGTATTTTGTCCAAACTATTTGGTTTTGTTCGATGCCCCAGCGCGCGTGTGTGCCACAGATTCTATGCTCTTTCTTGCATTCTTCCTGCCTTACGCTATCACGCTAAAATATGCTATCACATTATTCTGTAAGGCATATGAATCGCAAAACCTGTGTTCTCGCATAAGAGTCATAGCAGTGTCGGCGAGTGTTAAAGGTGACTTTCGGTGTCTGGAGGTGAATGTATTTGCCAAAAGCGCATCGGATTTCTTGTGCGGGCACTGCACGCAAGAATAAATGGTTCATTTAGGGTAACTAATGCCAGTGACGGGCTGCATTTACACTCGTCAGCATCGTGTATTCTGGTACCCAGAAGCGCTAATAACACATATAAAAGCTTGGTCGCTAGGCCTGGGCTTTCGCAGAAACCATGGTAGTAGAATAAATAGTGGACGTTATACTTCCTGGGGCTCCTCTTGACGCATGTCGAAGGTGATTGTTAGTGCAGTTTACCATCGCACCCACATTTACTGTTACCTTGTAGCGACGAGAGAAGAGGAGACGTGAGATGACGTCGAAGGTGGCCGATAGGGCCGTGCCGATCTCGCCACTTTATTCCAGGCCTGAAGCGGAGCCACGGTGGCTGTCGACGTCCCAAACCGCCAGGCCAGAAGCTCGTTCTAATTCTCGCGCAGCTCGAGCTAGCATCAGCTGCGCGAGAGGCGCGGCGCGGTGATGAATAAAATGATGATGGTGATGATGGCGCTACAGGGCTCCTCCCCCTAGCGCTTTGCGCGATTTGAAGGCATGTGAAAAAGAAAGAGAGTGACAAATGCTATATACATGAACGGAAATCCATAAAGTGTTCATTTGGCGAGTCCAGGTTGTCAACGTTTATGGGACATCGGTAGGCAGTGTGTCTCCAGTGGGCGACTCTGGGAAAAGCGCAAGGGACGAAGAAGGAAGTGCCGGGTCACTGTGGTAGCCGACAAGCGGGTCTCGCGGTGACCTGGCCGGACAGGCCGAGAGTGGACCATGTGTCGCGAGGTCATGCTGCCAACGTCGGCAGAGGGCCGGCAGTGCGGGCCCTGACGTTGGGGTCGACGCAACACAGACCTCAAAGTCGAGCGGCATCTGACGTGCCGGCATAGATAGACGTGCCGACGCCCGCAGGAACGTGTCCCAACAATACCACCAACTGCGCGGTGGGCAGTCGGGCACGCTACCAGTGGTGGGACACCGAGTCGGACAGGCCGAGTAGGCGCCTGCGCCGTCTTCAGGGCCGTGACGGCAACCCGTGGCCGCGCAGCAGGGTGGCCCAAAAGTTGCCGCAATGTGTGACGCCAAGCACGCCGTCGTCGCCGACGTAGGGCAACGGGTGGCAGACACGCATGAGGCATGAGCGCCGTCGTGGTTGTGACACACGAGCTGGCATTGTGGACACACGTCTGGTCGTTGCCGTCCGGAGGCAAAGGCACCGGGGAATGGCGGGTGGTGGAACCCAACCAGCGTGGGCTCGCCCGGAGCACTGGACGCGACACCTGTGCTCGTGCAATGACCTCCGGCAGTCCGCGTGCAGTCCGGAGAGCCGGCGTGCAGGTCTGCACAATTGATGGCCGCCTCCAGCCAACACCCCCCAGACTGCCCCACCGCAGGCGCTGCATGCCTGGTGAGCCCCGTCCGAAACGGACCGGGCACGTCGTCCTCAAGCGCGTCAGTCACAGTCGCAGCGTCTTGGAAGCCTGGCCGTGGTTGATGGCTGGCGGCCTCAACCTCAGCTGCGGGAAACTGCGAGGACGATGCTGGTCGCTGCTGGCAGGACGCGCAGAGCGTTGTGGCTGGTAGGGAGTTTCTTTCGTACATTGGGGATGGTGAAGGTTCCGCGACCGGGAGGTGAATAGCAGGCGGATGGACGTCAGCGCCAGACTCCGAGGCGTGCGGCCAGGTAGCCGTCGTGGAGTCGGGTAGGGCCATGGTGTGACGTGCCGTAGATTTCACGGAAGACGTGCAGGTGGCAGGCACGTGTGATGAAGCTCCGCACAAGGGCTCTGAGGGAATGTACCTCTCGTAGGGAAGGTCAGTCGCAGTGAGGGAGCCTTCTACCTCGCGGTCGTGATCAGGTGCAGGAGTGGATGTTTCTGCGACCGGATCAGGTGTAGAAGTAGGCGAAGCCGGGGTACCGAGGCAGCGGTCAATGGAGGGCTGCGGGGCGGTTCGTACCTTACTTTGCGACGCCTGGGAAACCTGCCTGGTGATGGTAAACGGAAGCGGACGGTATGTGAGGCCATGTCTGGCAAGCACCGCCGAGCAGAGGTCATCGTAAGGCTGCTGGCTGGAGGTTGAAGTGCCAGAGAGATGGCGCCACTCTACCGGAAGGGCGTCGAGAAGAATGGCGTGCATCAGCAGCTGGTCCGTGATGCCATTCACCGCAAGAACGGCGTCGAGCTGCATAAACCATACCTTGAGGTAGGTCGATTAGAACGGCGGCACTGGCGGGCAGAGTTGCGGGAACATGGCAGCGGGCCGTTCGGCGAAGGGGGTGTTCTCCGGGTCACCAATGTAGTGACGAGAGAAGAGGAGACGTGAGACGGCGTCGAAGGCGGCCGATGGGGCCGTGCCAATCTCGCCACTTTATTCCAGGCCTGAAGCGGAGCCACGTCGGCTACCAGCGTCCGCCACGCCAGGCGTGTCAGCTCGTTTTAATTCTCGCGCAGCTCGAGCTAGCATCAGCTGCGCGAGAGGCGCGGCGCGGTGATGAAGAAAATGATGATGGTGATGATGGCGCTACAACATTAATGTACGCCTCAGGTAATTGAATGTGCAAGAATTTGCATGGTTACGTGTCTAGGGTGCCCACGCTAGGTGCCGGCTGTATTCTGTTCTACCGTAGAAGGGGCAGGTGCGAAGCAGAGCTCATTCATTTCTCGACAACTGCGCCGCAACATTACACATTTATGTAAACATGAGTGCGCTAATTTTAACATGAATGTAAACCTAAATGTAAACATCATCGCGGCAGGATTCTGCGCTCCACAAAAATATAGGTGGTGTTCATGGCGCACAAATAAAAAAAAACGTGCTACAAAACTTCATGTAGGTCGTTGGTTTTTTTCGACCGTAAACATATTTTTCCGCGCATTCGAGATGGAAGAAACACTCGAAATAAGGGGTTTCACATGCTGCCAAGCACTTTTTCATAATGTCATCTTCATCCCCATAACTTAATTTCATAACGCCCCCGTCATGCAGCTTGTTCACCAAGCCCACCATCAAACATATTTTGCATCGCCATCACCATCCAGTATAATCCTGTCACCTTCATTGCCCCTCCACCCAACACCCCCAGTCGAATAAGCTTGCCATCTCCACCACCGTATGCCACAATTTTTTCGCACTCTCACGTTCAGCCAATTATGAGCACTGCAATTTCTAGCATTCCCTCTAATGCTTCCACTACACCTGTTATTCTTTGCCTCAGCACAAGAAAGCAACACCAATCATTCCAGCATGATTTGAGCTTCCACCAATCCAGGATAATAAATGAGGGCACAGTCTTGTTGAAAGATCATGCCTAACAACGTCAACTTGTGAAATTCTCCGCAATGTGCACAGCTTCAAACTCTATGACCATGCAGGAGCAGCCGTAAATTTTCAAGAAAACATGGCCACTACCAACGCGATACTACCACGATAACCACAAAGGACAGCGGAATGCAAAATGTTCAAGCCTTCTGTCAGGCCTAAAAGCTCTTTAGTCACTTTCATGGCGATACTTTACTGTAGTGCGGCAAAGCGTACCAAGGTTCATCCTTATTGTCATCATTTTCATCAGCATGACGACGCGCATTACAGCTCGAAGGTCTCTCCCATGTGCGACCAATCAACCCGGTCCCGTGCAACTCGGTCCCGTGCAAGTATAATGTACCACGTTATACCTGCGAATTACTTATTCTGATCTGCAGCCCCCCTTCCTAAGTTTACGTCTTCCTCTCAAGTGTTAGCTCTCTCTTAAAATTCAGTCACCTACCATTGATGAATAGAAGTTACCCTGCCTACGCACAGCGTGCCCGGCCCACGTTTATTTCTTTTTGTTGGTTATCCTCAACATGTCTTCGTTCCCTGACCCCCTCTACTCTCTTTCCATCTTTTAAGGTTACGCTTCTCATTTTTCTTTCCATCGCTCGCTTCTTCCTCCTCAATCAAAGTGCCATTACAAATATTTGCTAGAGGCTACTAGCTGTTGTAGGTGACAACCCACCTGGTTCATTATGTATACGCGCACGCACAGACCACATATTTACAAGTGAAAGTATGATCCTTGACGCATCAAAGCTTTACTGGCAGTCATTCGGATATATTTGTGGCATTGCTATGACACTGAGAAATGATTATTGAAAGCGTTCGCGAGTTTTTTTCATTTTCCTGCATGCTGATTTGTTGTGACTTCTGTTGATATGAATTTCGCATTATACAAATCTTTTCAGAACGCCCCGTAATAATTCTATAACCAAGGTTTTACAATGCTTCAATGTAAGTCTCTAAGAAGGGGTCTCTTAGGTCAAATCATAAACTGATGCCCCAATTTTCGTATACAGGTCCACCTCCCTAACACGGCATTCTCAGCTATCAGCCTCTCTTCATCTAGTGGACTGGAGTCACGATACTCAGTCCCGCAAGTACCCGCACAAGAAAGAAGGTTGAGGGGGAGGGAAAAAAATAACTGCATGAGCTGTCACGTCAACTAGGACCATTCGAATACATCTTCAAAGCGTCGATTTTTGCCAGCCGTGGCAGAATATACACGTGGATAGTGCCTACCGCGCATCATCTTCGGGCACCCTGACGTCAGCCGAAAAAAACCAGCATGCCTGGTTATTGGACTAAAAGAAGCAGCGACAGCGACGGTCTTCGGTGGACACGGTGGCTCGGCCGTGACAACGATGGCTTACGCCTCTTTATATATGCAAGTGCAGACAGACAGACATAAATTTATTGAGGTTCTGAGGAACACTACCTCAAGGAGGTCGAGCAGCGGGCCGCTCCCACGTCGGAACGGGTTGGCCGAGCCTCACCGCTGCGTCATGGGCACTCTGCACAGCCCAGAGTTGATGTGCAAGTTCTGAGCTCCGGAGCACAGAGCTCCATTCCTCTTTGGTTATGTGCCGAGAATCGCGTGATGAGGTCCACTGCCAGAGCATGTGTTCTAACGTGGATGTGGCGCCACACACTGGGCATGTTGGATTAATTCTTTCAATAAACTGGCTGTGGCAACGAAGACTGGGGTACGACCAGGTTTGAAGAATGTGTAGGGTAGATGCCATGGCCCTAAAAATTTGCATATGAGGAAGGGGGAAATCCTACTGTCCAGCAGGTAATGTTTGGTCACCTCATTAAAAGTGAGGAGAACATCCCTAAAGAACATTAGGGTTGGAGTCTGAAGGTCCCGCAGGCTGCCCAGCATGGTGAGTAAGTTGGCATGCTGGGGCCTGGGCGATCGCGTTTAGATTTGCCATGGAGGCCGGATCAGATTCGAGGTGCGCCGGAAACCAAATTTTGGCGTGTTCTGAAATATGCCTATTACCTAAGATGCGAACTACTTCAGCCGATACCAATCCAGATGCAATAGCTCGCACTGCCACTCGTGAGTCTGTATAAATGTGTTGCTAGGAGTTGTCAAAGAGAGCGAGAGCTATGGCACCTGTTCAGCTTTAGCGGGAGTGGTGTTCCTGATAGACGCGGAGTGAATAACACAACCTGCGTGGTCAACTACAACGACCGAGAAGTTGGCTGTTCGACCGAATTTGCGCCACGTCTACGAAGCATGCAGACTCCGGGTTTGCACAAACTCTCTTGAGCAGTGCTTCTCCCCTGGCCTTCCGCCTGGTCGCGTTGCGCTGCGGATGTACGTTGTGGGGGAACAGAACGACCATAATGTTGGTCATTTGCTTCTTAGTGAGAGATTGGCTACGTTCCTCTTCTACAGCACTATACCCTAGAATTGTCAGGATGCTCCTTCTTGCAGCCGAGGAGAAGAGCCTGGCCATCTAAGCCGTATTGCGTGTCTCCATGATCTCTTCCAACGTGTTGTGTATACCCGACTGCAAGAGACGTTCCGTACTGGTACCCGAAGGGATCCCTAGCACTCTTTTCATGCTCTTGCAGATCAGGAGATTATATTTGCCCTTTTCATGACTTTGCCAACAGCGCGTGGCAGCAACGTTAGTAATGCGGCTTATTAAGAAAGCGTGGAATAGGCTTAGTAAATTGTCTTCTCTCAAGCCACCTCTAAAGTTGGAGACCCTAAGGATAGACCAAATCATGCTTGCCATTTCAGCTGTGAGCTTTTTTGTGGTCTGTCCGTTTGTGCCCTTCACCTCTATAAGCGTTCCAAGTACTCTGATTACCTCTACCTTAGAGATGATATGTCCAGAGCTGGTGCGAAGCACGATATTGATATTTGAAAGGGGAACCCAGCCTCGAGGATTTACACTGCTTCTATTAAGTCTGTAAAGCAAAATTTGTGACTTGGTTGGAGGGAGTTGTGGTCCAGTGCCACTAAGAAAAGGTTCGGTGTATTCTACAGTGTGTTGGGGTCCCTCTTTTACTGTGGCCTCACTGCCACCCGTGCACCAGACAGTGATGTCATCGGCGTAAAGGGTATGACATAAGCCTTGTATTTGCGAGAGACTCTTGGAAGGCTCACAGATAGCGATATTGAACAGAAGTGGCGAGACCACCAAACCCTGTGGCATACTTTTGGAGCCAAGAACAAAGAGTTCTGATTTCAGATCTCCTATCTTAATCATGGATTTTATGCTTTTGAGGAAAGAGCTGTTGAATTCTTTGAATCTATGCCCCAAGCCGAAAATAGAGATGGAGTTGAGAATATAAGTATGGGAAAGATTGTCCAAAGCTTCCTCTACATCTAGTCCCAAGATTGCCCTGACATCTCTCGTTTGAATGTAGATAATCTGGTGTTTAATCAACTTCATGGCATCTTGGGTCAATAATGCCGGTTGAAATCCAATTTAGTTGTACGGAAATTAGCCATGGTCTTCAATGTGTCCAGTAATGTGGCTAATAATGACGTGTTCGGTCACCTTTCTTATACAGGATGTAAGCGATATGGGCCTTGGAGAACAAAGGTTCAGTGGACGTCCCGGTTTCAAGATAAAGATGACTGACGTCAGCTTCCACAATTCCGGGAGAGTGCCCTGTTCCCACACTTTGTTAATCTCGTCCGTGAGTATTTGTATGGAAGCATCGTCGAGAATACGCAGAGTTCGATTTGAGATACCGTCAAGGCCTGGGGCTGATCGACTATTCAGTTTCATGAGAACCTCCCTCACATCAGCCGTGCAGAAAGGTTCGCCTAAAGACCCCACGTGCGGACCTTCGTAAGGGAGATAGTTGGCCTCTCACGAGAAATTAACTGGCAGATAACTTTTCGATAGGCATTCTAAAAGTTTTTGTTCTGGATTCTTCGTGTTTGCCCATGTGGAGGTTCTTGTCTATTGCACTCCTCTGGTTGGATTTCGAGTTCGATTCTTTTGACTGGTGCTTCAGCAAGTTCCACCTGCCCCCTGTGCGCATCTGGCCATCAACTGAGTTAAACTTCATCCCATTGTTGTCTAGTGAGCGTCTGACAGTGTTCCTCAATCCGGTGATTCAGCTCAGCGATTTTTTTTTCCACAACCTACGATTCAGTTTCAGTCCCTTTCATCTGCGAAGAAGGGCGTTTTTAGCTTCGAGCAAATGCGCTAGACGGCTGTCTATTCTGTCAATCCTGAGATCAGTAAATATGAACTTGGTAGCTGCAGCTACATCCTCCTTGAGCTGTGCCATTCAGTGATCTAAATGATCTGGTGACTCCCGGTTCTCAATTTTCTGCGCCCTGATTTCACGGAAACGATCCCAATCCGTGAACTGAAATTTTCTTGGAAGTCTGCTTTGTATTTTCATTGAAGTGACAAAAAAGTAATGATCACTGCCGAGACTTTTGTTGAGATTCTGCCAGGTTACCAACCCCGAGTTTGTCACGAAGGTTAGTTCCGGGGTAGTGTTCTTGGAGCATGAATTTCCAATTTTAGTTGGGAATAATGTATCCGTAAGTAAAATTTGATTGTAGTCTGAAGCAGCCTACCAGAGATGTCTACCCTTAGCGTTAGTGCGGTGATATCGCCCCTTCTGATGTGGGGCATTGAAGTCCCCGGCAATAATGGGTGGGGCCCCAGCTGCCTTTCCTACTGCCCTGGATATTAGCGTCGTGAAGCGCTGTGTCATGTCCCTTGGAGTACTGCAATTGTTCAGGATGAAGAGGCTGTTTCGAAGCTGCCCGCTTGGCATAACCTCGACAAACAAGTGCTCAGTCTTACTATATCTCATAAAAAGATTGTGAACTACAGTGGTAAACTTCGTCGAGACACGGGTGCAGATACCCCTTGTATTTTGCCCGAATAAGTAGTGGGCTTATAGCGCGATAGCGTAAATGAGTCCGTTAATGTTTCTTGGAGTAGGACTATCTCCGGCTTGTTAGTGTGAGACCGAATGAATTGCTGAAGGACCGTCTTCTTACGCAGGGATCCGCAACAGTTCCACTGCCAAACTACGATGTTACTAATACTAGTCGGACCCGCCATGATTACAACTTTAGCTTGATTTGCCTTGCGGCACACTACGTATAGGGGCCTGCTTTCCTCTTTTTAGGGTGGCCCTAGCTTTGAAGATTTCCGGTGAAAATGAAGGACTTGCCACTGTCGAACCTGATGACGCACTATTACTCATGGAAACGAGTGTTGCAACACTCATGCTTAATGTTGAGAACGCTTTGCTAAGGGACTTGAGCGTGTTTCTCAATTCGGCCTGAAATTCTTTCATGTTGTTTTTAAACTCATTAATCTAAGATTTAAGAACTTCTAGCTCCTCATCTCGCAAAGGCTGGGACAGAGCTCTCTTGTTTTTGGGACGTCCGTCTGCAGGTCAGTAAAAAAAACTTTGGCATTTGTAGCAATTACCTTTGTCTTGTCGTGCTGCCGTGTCCACAAATCATTATGCAATGTATCAGCGAATGTTTTTTTTTGGTAGAAGTGTTGTTATTATTATCGGGAGATATTGAAATAAATTCCGGGCCTTTTATTGCGGAAACTATTAAAAAACTTCTTGAGACACAGAAGGTAATCTTGAGCAAACTTTCTGAAATTCAGGAGAAACAGGCTTTTTCTGAAGCAAGATTGGTTCGAATGAATACTAGAATATCAACCATAGAAAAAATATGAAGAAAATCTAAGCTGTAAAGAACACACTATCCAACGTTTAGGGCAATCTAAATGAAAGATACTGGAATATAAAATCGCGCAGCCGTAAGGTAAACAACCTAGAAAATAGATTTAGGAAAAATACCCTAATAATAGAAGGCATTAGAAAAGCGATTCTCGAAACTGATAAAACTTTGATGAAAAAGGTGAATGATGAGGTGTTTACTAGCATTCCTAAACTCAAAATAAAATCAATTGAAAAAATACATGACCTTGGTAAAAGAACTGAAGGTAGAGACCGTACCATAATCATCACTTTAGCTTACTTCCGAGATAAAACTGGAATCTTGGATCATTGTTTCATCCTTAGGAGATCAAACATAAGCGTCAGCGAGGATTATTCCAAGGGGATGGTTGAAATATGAAAAATTCTTTGGGCGTCTTCGCAGGATGAGCGGTAAAAGGGAGCAAAGTTTAAACTAATACGCGATACAAATAAAATCAACAATGTCCTTTACGCATGGAATGAAGACACCAAAAAACACTACGAGTATCGTGCTCGCAAACAGAGTAATTGCGCCTGGAGTTTCGAAAAAGAAAGCTTGAAACTATTGAATGTGAATGCTAGACGCATTTTAAATAAGGTTGAGGATGTTGAAGTGCTAATTTTAGTGGCGAAGCTCTTTATAACGGCACCCATTCCTCCCTGATAGCCATTTTAGTTTGTACTAAGTATAACATTTCGACCTCCAAGGTGGTGCTGGTGAGAGATTTCTTTTGTGCGTTGTTGAACAATAAAAGGTTGTGCTCAATGTACATGCCAATGGCTGCTGAGGGGAAACAAGAGACAGGAGAATTCGGCTTTTAGTTAACGCGCACGCTGCGAATTTTTCATTGTTCAACAATGCACTGAAGACAAAAAAAGTTGCTACGTTATACTCGCTGTGCGTAACCTCCTAGGTTTTAGAAAGGTTTAGCGAGCATTGCGCCGCAGTGCCATGAATACAATTAACTAGTATATATCATGAACTCGGGGTGAATAAAGGTGGAAGTAAACACGAAGCGCAAGCCGTAAGAAAGTGTGCGTGTGCCTCCTCCCGTTCAGTCCTTGGAATGTCCGCTGGATGGCGGTGCTTCTATATGAGGAATATACGATGAAAAGATGCGAGATGGTGGTACTTGGAGTGTTGAATAGCTGCACGAACGGACACACAGACAGATCCATGGACCGACGCACGGGTGGCTGCACGGACGGATGGACGCGTGGACGGACACATGAGCAGATGCTTAAACGAAAGCAGGGACGGACGCACAGATGAACGCGCAGACGCACGAAGCGACGCACGCACCGACGCGCGCATGGACACACGGGCGGCCACACAGACGCACGCATGGACGGACGGAAGCAAGAACGAATGGACGGACGGGTGCTTCGCCCAACTATCCATCTTCACTCCGTGGATATGCTGCCATTTTTTGAACATGAACCGGACATTATGATGATTACGGAGACATGGCTTCATAAAGACGTAATAGACAGTGAGATAACTCTGAAATTTTATAGTATAGTTAGGAAAGACCGAAATAGTAGAGGTGGGAGGGTTGCATTACTGATTCACGACAATATCGAGTTTACTGTTCTTCTTGATCTTTATGATATGGAGGCAGTGTGGATAAAGGCGCTTTTTAAAAATCACGTAATCCACATAGGTGATTCATACAGGCCAGCAAATTCACCAGTCCAAGTTCTTTCGAGTCCTCGGTCCTTTATGGACAGCAATATGCAACTTAATGACAATATTGAACTTTCGGGTTACTTGAACTTGCCAGGCATAAACTGGAAGGACTACTCTCCCGGAGTGCCAGACATTTAAAATAGTGAAGCACTCCTTCAACTGGCTTTCTGCTTTGGTTTAAGCCAGGTAGTGAACGACTATACAAGGGTCACTACGCGTAGCTCATCTATCGTTGACCTTGTTTTAGTGTTTATTCTTTTGTTAGTCACACTTCGGGTAGAGTGTACTAGAACTTTTGAGTGGCGCGACCGAAACGCTTTCCTCTTGATTTCTCCATCCCCAACTTGTTGCGAAAGTAGCAGTGGCGCTGCCATCGCCCAATCTACCACAGGCTGGCTCGGCGGCATGGCCGGCATCTCGGTTTTAGTCGTGAAATGACGAAGAAGTAGCGTCTAAACAATTGTTAAGCGCGAGGTTGCACAACTGGATATCCGCGTGTGCAACAAAGTCGAAAGTTATCACTTTTTAAGGCCCCGAAAGACGAAGAACGACGACTGCTTTGGGAGCGAAACCTCCATCGGCTTGACAAGCCGCTTGACGCTGATTGTGCTGTGTGCGATTTACATTTCAAACCGCATTTCATTGTTAGAGACTACGTACACGTTATCAATGGTGTTCAAGTCCAAATTCCAAAGGGAACGCCGACACTTCCCCCTGATGCAGTCCCGACGATCTTGCCCAACCTGACTGCATATTTGACGCTCAAAACTCCGGCTCCGCGGACCCAAACCAAGCGGCGTCATTAGTGTGTGCCGGCTGAGAATGACAACAGAAAACGGCGACGCATTAGCACTCCTGCACAGCTCCTTGTGGATACCAATGGTGCAACTTCTGCAGATGGCGACGAAGCTGACGAGGCAAGCTCAAGTCCCTCGTCTGACGTGGTTGTCACTCTCGGTGACCTTCGCGGTCTTGTCCTGTACCATCAAAGTCATGGGCGCTGCACGAGTTTCCTGGATTTGCCGGCGTGTCGTACGTAGCGTGCTCACTGAATCCTAGCACTCGTGAACTTTGCATTCAACGAGACGTATACTTCACCTGTGCAGACAATGGAATCGTGCAATGTGAAGCGTTCGTGCAAGAGAAACTACTCTGCAAGTCCAGTTTAGTAACTGTTCGAGAAGCCTCATATGCTCTGCAGCTTGTTGCAAGCGTCCCACTCTGTTGTGGAGCAGCAGAAACTTCATTGTTGCCACCATCGGACCTTACCCACGATCTACACGCGCAAATGAAGTCAAGATGAGAAATCTTCTGCAGTGTCAAAAGCGCACAGAAGCGCCTAAAACTGAGTAGGCTATAAATTGCTACAATGGCGTAAAAAGGACGTCATTTTTCGTGCATATTTTCTTACACTGTTAATTTTTTGACGGTACACCAATAAGAAAAACAATTTTTCCTAGAAGAGGCTTGTAAGCGAGAGAGCGTGCAAATAATGACGCGAAATCTCAAAATAAATCTTTGATCTTGAATCTTTTTGTATTAAACCTGTGATGGTAAATTTAGCAGCATTAGGGATCTCGGTGCATAATTCATGGATCTAAGCCAATTCATTGTTGCACTTCAGTGTCCCTTCAAACGATCTTTCGACCATGACATCTTTTTTTTAAATGCATTTTGGAAAGACAACCTTAACTCTGTCGTTCTGATTGCTTTGCTTTATGTTATCTTTAGTATCCTGGCTCTATATTTTACGTTTTTAACAATTTACCTAATTGCAAATGTATTGTTTTATAAATATGTAAACCTTGCATTTTATGTTATCACTTATGATTAACATTAGTTACGACTCTGCTTTGCAGTGTTGTTTCGTTTTTTAAACTCTCAAAATCTTCCACTACTATGTTTCACCTAAGACATTCTTTTGCAGTATTACGTATTTGCATTTCTGTGGGTTCTACAACAATGAATCTATTGCCATATTTCAAAACCAAAGGAAGGTTTAGAAGAACTCTGCTGTTCTTCAAATAATATCAATAAAGTCTACTTTTTTGTCGTGTGTGCACGCAGCCACAAGCAATGAGCCTTTTATTTGAGTCCAGCTTTAGGGTTTTACGTGAGATGGACCAAGAGTTCTTCGTTTTGTGTGCACCATATTCCTTTTTTTGGGGGGGGGCGCTTCCAGTGTGTACCGGCCAGCTGGTTTCTCGTCTAAAATGTGTACATTTAAAAATTTAAAAAAACGCGCTCGTTATATTGTACAATTTGCTATGCTGCTTCGGGCTGCAGTGCGGTCAGCAGCAATTTCAATAACAACAATGTCAAATAACCTTTATTTGCGCGAAAAAGGGGAGGTATGTGAATAAGAAAAAAAAGAGGGAGATCATCTTCACACTAGGCGTGACAGAGAGGTACCAACAGGTACGCGGAACGCCTGCCAGCCATCCGCCCGGGTAGATTGGTCGACGCCAGCGCCACCGCATCATTCCACGCCAAAACGGCCGCTCCCAGGCAGCTGCTTGCGCCACTCAAAAGCTTCTAGTACACTCTACTTCGGGACTGCAGAATTTGTGATGGTATTTCTGATCACGAACTGGTAGTGCTGTCTTTGGCTGTTTCTCCAAAAGCTGTCAATCATTCTTCAAAATATGTTTTAGCTTCTTTAGAGCAGACGATGTTGGGTACTGGAATTGTTAGAAGGCTCCTATGAGTGTTTTTGTGAGAACTATAAGCATAATCAGAGCCCACATTACCTCAGAAAATACTTTTCAAATTCGATAATGTCTTGTATTGAACGCTTTATACCGATGCGACATAAGAAGATTAGTGAAAGAAGTCCGTGGATAACAAGAGAACTAATTAACCTAAAAAGGCAATTGAACCCCGCAGGGGCGCCTGCGCAAGCAGGCGTTTGGTTTGTAGCGACACCACGGACCCGAGCTAACGGGGAAGTTCCTACTCCCTCCCACGCCTAGCCGTGCGTGGCTTTGCCGTGTCCGGGGAAAAGGGGATCCTGGGGGTTGAGCCGACGCTGGGTGATTGGACCGTTAAGGCCCCCCGGCAGAGGCAACACACCCCTTTGGCCCCGGCTTCACGTAGACGGCACCCCTGGGCTGACCCACCCAGGGGAAATCGGCAGTCGCCTTTTCCTGTCTCCCCCTCACATCTTCGTCTTTTGTTTTCACTTTACACCTTTCCAGTATTCTCGTCACTTCATTTCACTTCCAATTTTTCCTGGCGGCAAGGGTTAACCCTGTGTGGCTATCCTACCTTGGATACACCATATTCGGTTACAGTGGTGGTGAACAGCTGGCGTCTGCAGGGCCTGTGCTTCCAGACTCTGCAGCGTCCCCTTGTAGGACTCCATGGTGGTTGGCTGGCACCGCTGCCGAAAAGAAACCTTTTCTTATGGCTAGTTCCTTCCCCCCACTCCCTGATCGCCCTCAGAAAAGAGGGCGCACCGATGAAGTCTTCCAGTTCTATGGTCACCAGAGAGTATCCTTTCCTCAATTTCACATTGTCCACGCTGACACACCCGGCAAACCAGTGAAAGCAATTTCACCTTTTCTTGTTTCGAAGTCTTTGACAGAAATCTTTGGCCCAGGTTATAAAGCATCGAGAATGGCAAGTGGTGACCTCCTGTTGGAGCTCCGCGACCAGAAACAATATGCGAAATTGTCTAATCTAGTGAAATTTGGAGATACCAAATTAATAGTAACCCCACATCGAACCATGAACACCACCCGTGGCGTTGTCTCAGATGATGACCTGTTAGGGCTGACGGAGGCTGAACTCCTGGAGGGTTTTAGCGAACAGAATGTCATCAACGTGAAACGAATTAGGATGAGGCGTGATGGCAAAGAAATCCAGACTAAGCACCTGATACTTACTTTTAATTCAAGTGTACTGCCCGACTTCGTTGAGGCTGGGTACATCAAGCTCCGAGTGAGGCCATATATACCGAACCCTCTCCGATGTTTTAAATACCAGCGATTCGGCCACAGTTCTCAGAACTGCCGAGGCCGCCTAACTTGTGCGAAATGCGGTGCTGACGAACACACATCTGATGCCTGTGAAAACTCTCCTCACAGTGCGAATTGTAACGGGGAACATGCCGCATACTCACGGTCATGCCCAAGCTGGAAGAAAGAAAAGGAAATTGTCACGATTAAGGTAACACAAAACATTTCATTTAAGGAGGCACGAAGGCAGGTGTCCTACTTGCCAGAAACCAGCTTTGCCGAAGTGGCGCGTCAGGGGGCAGCGCCACGACGGCCCCCGGCGCCTGTCTGGCACACGCGTAGTGCGCCGGCGGTGACGCCTTCGGCCCCCTCGGCGGTTGCAGCCAGTGCTGCTCCGCCATTGAAGAAGGACCCACCAGCCTCTGGGCTGGGGGCCGCGAAGGCCTTGTCTTTAGAGGTGAGGCCCTCAAAACAAATGCAGCGCTCGCAAGAGCACGTGTCCAGCGCCTCGCAAGAGGCAATGGACACAACACCGAGCGTGAGGGCGCAGCCAGCGGCTAGGGATCGGCGCGACTCTGTCGACCGATCCAAAAAAGAAAAATCTCGTGTCACGGCCCCTGGAAAGAGTCCGTGAGCTTACTTTCCATCCTTGAGCACAGAACACAAAATACACCTAAAATGGACACACAAATACTACAGTGGAATGCCAGAGGCCTATTTAAAAACCTAGATGATATCAAAGACTTGCTTAATGACTATCAGCCAAAAGTGTTCTGTGTTCAAGAAACTCATTTAAAGTCGACACATGTGAATTTCTTGAATCAATATGTGGTTTTTCGTAAAGATCGAAATGGTGGCTATTTCTCTTCTGGAGGTGTGGCCACCATTGCACAAAGAAGAGTAGCATGCCAGCACATTGTGCTACAAAGCTCTCTTGAGGTTGTGGCTGTTCGCGCTATTCTATTCAACCGTCTTATATCTATCTGCTCGATCTGCATAGCCCCTGACGAACCATTCAATAAAACAGAGTTCGAAAAGCTTATTGATCAGCTTCCAGAACCATATGTGTTAATTGGAGATTTTAATGCTCACAGTTTGCTATGGGGTGATACCAAATGTGATGCGAGAGGTCGTGCAATAGAAAACTTTCTTCTCGCATCCGGAGCCTGCCTGCTCAATAAGGCAGAGCCAACATACTTCAGTACCACACACAATACATATTACTGCATAGATTTAGCCATTGGGTCACCGTCACTCCTACCTTACTTAGATTGGAAAGTTATTAATAATCCATATGAAAGTGACCATTTTCCAACTCTTTTATCAACAGTACAACGGGATGACCGGCCGTCTTATCCCAAAAAGTGGAACTTTCATGTTGAAAACTGGGTGAAATTCAGAGAGCTATGTACACTACACCTCGAAGAGGTAGACCATTTGGAAGTAGAAGAGATGGCCAACAATATTTCGAAATATGTTCTTACTTGTGCAAAAAAGTGCATACCGCAGTCCAGGAATGATAAGGTTAACGCAAAGCCATGGTGGAATCGGGAGTGGGAAATTGCTAAAAAACGGCAAAACAAAGCATGGAGTGTTTTTTCTCGCTACCCAACAGCAGAAAACTTGATAACCTTTAAACGTTGCAAAGCGAATGGCAGGCGTGTTCGCCGTATAGCCAAACGGGAAAGCTGGACACGCTATATATCCTCAATAAACTCCTACACAGACACTAGCAAGGTTTATAATAGGGTGCATAAACTCAAAGGACAAGGCCCAAATCCCTTCCCTTTGGTGAATGACTGCGGTGATACAATAGAAGAACAGGCAAACGCTCTTGGCGTACACTTCGAGAAAATGTCAAGCTCAGAAAACTATACCACTAAGTTCTTACGCCACAAAAGCATAGCTGAAAGTGTACCTCTGTGCCGGAACTAGCCTCGATCAGACAGATACAATAAACCACTAACAGTATATGAACTGAAGCTCGCCCTTGGTTCCTGTGGGAGTTCTGCGCCTGGTTCTGGTACAATTACTTATGAAATGATCAGAAATCTCCCTGATGAAACCCTAAACTGCCTTTTAGCTCTTTACAACAAGATTTTCAGTACGGCAAAATACCCTCTGCTTGGAAAGAGGCAATAGTACTACCAATCCTTAAACAGGGCAAAGATCCCCCTTCGGTAAATAGTTACAGGCCTATCGCCCTCACAAGCTGCCTACTAAAAGTGTTTAAAAAAAATGATTAACCGCCGCTTGGCCCATTACTTGGAGTAGAATGGCATATTTGACCCGTGCCAGTCTGGTTTCCGTACAGCTAGATCCACAACCGACAATCTTGTCCTCCTCGAGTCGTATATAAGTGACGCGTTTGTACACAATCAATACTGTCTGTCTGTTTTTTTCGATCTTGAGAAGGCATATGATACTGCCTGGCGATATGGAATCTTGCAAGATCTACTGTCTTTCGGAATATGTGGCAGGTTGTTTACCATCTTAAAAGATTACCTGTCTGAAAGGAAGTTCCGTGTAAGAATAGGTACTGTGTTATCGCGCACATTTCTTCAAGAAAATTGAGTGCCGCATGGAGGAGTATTAAGCTGCACACTATAGTTAAAATGAACTCTCTTCGCTCTGTTATTCTACCTGCGATATCGTACTCTCTATACGTGGGCGACATTCAAATCAGTTTCAAATCGTGTATCTTGACTGTATGCGAACGCCAGATACAGTTAGGTGTTAACCGACTTGCAAAATGGGCTGATGAGAATGGTTTTAAGTTTAACACTAACAAGACTACTAGTGTGTTGTTCTCGAGACGACGAGGTGTGCATCCTGACCCCTGCATACTAATGAATGGACAAAACATAGTCATCACGAAAGAACAAAAATTCCTCGGTGTAATTTTCGATTCCAAACTCACCTTCATCCAGCACATAAGACAGCTGAAGTTAAAATGTCTCAAGACCATGAACCTGTTAAAGATTATATCGCATCAGTCGTGGGGGACAGACAGGCACTGTCTCATATCTCTGTTTCGAAGCCTGGTTCTGTCACGCATAGACCATGGATGCATAGTATATCAGTCAGCTTCAAGGACAGCACTGAAAATGTTGGATCCTGTATACCACCTAGGTATCCGTCTGGCATTTGGTGCCTTCCGTACCAGCCCTATTCAAAGCCTTTATGCAGAGTCAGATCAGTGGCCACTAGACTATCAGCGCACGTATCTAGGAGTCAACTATGCAGTTAAGATAATGTCTCTAAAGCAGCACCCATGTAAAACACTTATGAACGGTGTGTCTACTACCCAGTTATACCTAAACCGTCCTTCTATCGCCCCACCGTTTCCATTGGCAATAAGACCTGCAGTAGAAAAACTTGCAATTTCCTTCAATGACTCGGCGGAAAGTGACCATGTCGAACACATCCCTCCCTGGCAGCAATGTCCAGTCACTTGTGACTGGTCTTTCAAAGACATCATAAAGGAAAATTGTCCAAGTGCACTTATTCAGAAACATTTCTTGGCCCTTGAACACAAATATCGTTCAACCGCATTCTTCTCTGATGGCTCAAAATCTCAAACATCTGTATCTTGTGCAGCCTATGGACAAAAGTTCTCGGACATCAGAACCATGCATACACATACCAGCATTTTCACAGCGGAAGCCTATGGTATCCTGCTTATTATACAACACATTAAACAACACAAGATACAAAAGTCTATAGTGTACACAGATTCTTTAAGTGTTGTCAGGGCCCTGTCTTGTGGCAAGTACAGCAAGAACCCTACTTTCAACAAGCTCCTTAACGAAATCTATGCAGCCTACAACTTAAATCTTTCTATTGTTATTTGCTGGGTTCCAGGTCACTCTGGAATTGCGGGCAATGAAATAGTGGACAAGAATGCACGAGAAGGCGCTGGTCGGCAAACCATAGATATAACCTCTGTTCCGGGTGTAGATCTAAAACCTCTTGTACGTAGAGGTCTACGCAACCAATGGCAAGCTGAATGGGACAGAGAAGTCGACAACAAACTCCAACTTGTAAAACCCCAGCTGAGGAAAGTTATCCCCCAAAAACTCAACAGGTTCGCTGAAGTCACTCTAACACGGCTCAGAATAGGCCACACTTATGCTACACATAAACACCTTTTGACAGGCACTGATCCACCTACATGTATACACTGTGGAGAGAGTCTAACCGTTGTGCATGTTCTCATACAATGTCCTGTGCTTCACCAAGCACGACTGACCCATTTCAGGGAGCTCTATCGACATCATATCCCACTTCATCCCGCGGTGTTTTTATCACTTGATGCAGTGGTTGACCTTAAGAGACTTCTTCATTATCTTGCAAAAGTGAAATTTTTAACAATGATATCATTCCATCCTAGGCACCAGCTGCGCCTCAAGTGTGAGGTACTGCCTGGTGCATAAAAAGTATGTCTTAGCCTTCGCAGTTCTTGCTCAGGCAAGACTTAAGCTGCGAGGGTCTTGGGCCTTGCAGACTAATTTATCAGCACAGATTTCAGCCAACAAAATGAAGGTTTTAGCAAAGTGACATTCCTTTTTAACAAAGTGACATTCTTTTAAATATACTGCATTTAAATGGTCCGTAGATATTTGTTTTAATATTTAATCATGTTTTAATCATTTGTTTTAATTTTTAAACTAATAACCGAATTGAAACAACACTTGTACTGGCGCTCTTTGGCCTTAGATGCCCTTGCGCCAATAAAACTTAACGTAATAATAAAAAGGCAATTGAAACGAAAACGTAACAACAATAAAATCCATTCTAGTGTACTAAACCAATCAGCTCTTCTTATCCTTGATAAGGATCCTAAATTACTTTAAAAATGCTAAACAAAGCTTTTTTGGCAGCACACTTCCAAAATTCTTTGGGGAGGCACTTCATAAATTTTGGACATTTTTTAACTAATTTACGAAAGCTCGCTCAATGACTCAGGTTGCGCAGTTTTCCACTGCTGTGAATGCTTGCTCCAGTGTTTACTAATGATAGTGGCCTTTTGCTGAAGATTGTTTCAGCATTTGACAGGCCCCCTATAACTAACTCAGTAATTACCGAACAGGTGCCTTCAACCTCTTGCTCACTTTGAACTTGAAGAAAGCCCTGGGTTCTATGCTATCCCTAATGAATTTTTGTACAGATACGCTGAATGAAATTCCAAATATCTTGCATTAATTTTTAAATCTTCACTTCTCCAGGTTTCTTTACGCAAAGAGTGGAAAATAGCTAAAGTGATCTCGATTCCTAAAAGCGGTAGTTCTGAAAATGTAGCAAATTATCGGCCTGTTTTAATTATTAGTGCTCGCTCAATACTGCTTGAACATATCATTTCGAAACATCTATTAAACTATTTGAGTGGACATAATATTTTTTTCCAACTGCCAACATGGGTTTCGATAGGGTTTGTCTACATCATCTCAGCTCATCGAATTAGTTCATGACCTTTAAAAAGGTATTAACTCACATACACAGAAGGATATGATTTTCATGGACTTCGCGAAAGCTTTCAACAAAGTGTCTCACAGTAATCTATATAAAAAATAAATTTAAGTTCCATAATATTGCCATCACAAAGTGGTTTTCAGCCTATTTTCAATCTCGTCAGCAATATCTGGAAATCAATAGCACCAAGTCTCCTGTTTCAGCTGTCAAGTCGGGAGTACCCCAAGGCAGTGTGCTGGGCCCACTTCTGTTCCTTTTATTTATAAATGACCTTCCGAATGTAATTTGCGTTTTTATTTGGCTGTTTGCAGACGATTGCATCATATACAATAAAGTCGACACAATAAGTGACCAGATGAAATTACTCAAAAATATATAGAAAATAAATAAATGGTGTGATGACTGGCAAGTGGTCCTGTTCCCCCTAAAAGCAGTGGTTATGACAGTCACTAGGAAGAAAAATTACTTAAATAATACTTATTATATTGCTAATCATAAAATAAAAAGAGTTGAACAACATAATTATCTTGTTTTGAATTTTGCAAATGATCTTCGCTAGAATAATCAGATAGATTATGTTTCCGCAAAAGCAACTAAGGCCCTATGAAGTCTTAGGTGCCATTTGCCTGTTTGCGACACAAGAAACTAAATTTTTAGCTTATAAAACACTTATTAGACCAATAATTGAATAGGATAAAATTGTCTGGGATCCATTCATAATTACAAACATATCAAAAATTGAAAAAAATCAGCGTTTAGCAGTCTCATATATATTAATTAAATATTGATGGACAGATTCCCCATCTCAACTGTGTCCACTAGTGGAGCTACCCACAATTCCAGCTAGGTCAAAACACGAAAGGCTTAAGTGCCTTTACCTCATCATTAATAGCCATGTTCATTAAGGTATGCTGAATATTTTGATATTTGACGTACTGAAACTTCTAGACATCGCCAATCAATGTTTATTCCTGCACCTGCTGTTTCCACTGATTGTTTTAGGTATAACGTTTTCCCAAGAGCTATCAATGAATGGAATTCGGTAAACGATGAAGCCGTTTCAAGCTCATCAATAGATATGTTTTTAAAACACCTAACAAATATCCTCGTTCGTAATTTATATACATCTAGTTGTTTCTGCATGCTCTTGAGCATTCCATGATTAAGTTCTTGGTTGCGTTATTGGTTGCGTTTTTTATGACTTTATTCTTATCCTTTAATTTGTTACTTCTGTATACATTTGTTAACTATGTTCTGTTCTCGGAAGGATTGCTATTTTTTCATGCATATTTTCTACTCCTGTCATTGCTCTGTATAAGGGCTGGCAGTATACATCCATACATAAAAACAAATAAAATGAATAGATTCTCAAATGGGTAACTTCTCAAGGTCATTTGTTGTCAGAATTCGAGCAACGAAATAATAGGAATTTTCAGAACGAAGAGCTTCTAGACATACCGGTGCTGAAATTGTTTTCTTCTATGGTTACGGTTCAGCACATAGTATCCGCTTGTGGTGCTTACGAAAAACAAAGTCACAGCCTTGCCGCGAAGGCGAAGCAATGAGTGCGATAGCAACAATTTGAATGGTTACGCGCAGAATGAAAAGCAGATCGGAGCGTACGCCGCGTTTATCCCACACAAATTACGCACGAAACGTAGTCACAGGTACGGATGCACGCGAATAAGCATCTCCATTGTTACTTCGCTGAGTCTGAAAAGCGCGCGTTTTTCGCGAACGAATAGTGCAATGATTTCAGTGACCTTTGTGCGCTAGTTAAGTACAGCAGAGTCGTTCTTCGTAAAGTTCGAGGCCAGCCAAGACGTACAATCTTCCCCTACTCGCCACCGCGAAATAAGGGCGCGCGAGGGAGTGTCGCTCCCCTTCTCATAGCCGGGCGAAGTACGCGTAGGAGATTGCGGTGGGTGCCACTGCGTGATGTGGCGACGTGCGCTCATTGCGTCATATTCCTGGTAAGGGTGGAAATACAACAGCGATAAGTGGTAGATATAAATAGCTTGCCGTTTGAACGGCGAAAACCGTTCTCCGGGTTGGCTCAGTGCTTGACGCCTCGCTTTCATGACTCAGAGGTTCCACGATCGATTCCACGCACCGGAGTGCTTTTTTGTGGATTTTTTTCTTTCTTGCATTTTTATATATATAGATACGTATACATATGCGGTGCACGACATCGACGCCGACGCCAGCGGTGAAATCCAGCCGAGATGGTTCATATAATTTCTATCACAATAAAATTGCTTGAAGCCAGCGGGGCCTTATCATCTTACCATAATTAATCGTGCGTAGTCAATCGTAATAGCGGAGGGAATAGTGCGGCTACAGTTTATCTAAGCCAAAAAAATTTTTTCCACGTGAAGTATGCAATAACGTATAAATTTTTATTACGTTGTAGCATGCATCTACGTAAGCTGCAAGAAAAGATGAAATGCCCACATTCAGTTTTGAGCAGAGGCTATCGCTAAAGTCTTCCAAAGCTGTTTACCTTCGACCGAGCTTATCCAACATCGACATAGAGAACAGGTGCTCACAGAAGTAGGTGCTTCGGAACGTGGCGGTGAACCTAATTGTGTGTCGACCCAGAGCTGGGTCATCGCGGGTCGCTAGAGAAAAGTCCGCTTGCCCATGCGGACCACACACCAAATTTTCGAGACCATGCACTCGGGCATTCTTAAACTCCACCTCTTGAATAAATTGTTAGTACTGAGAAGCAAACAACACTGTACCTGCCGGAATGGTGAACCAGTCATCAATCATAAAGTAATCGCCTTGATGTAACTCCCTATTGCATCGTTCAAAGGAGTGCCAACATCGCTAAGGTGCATAAAATAGCAAAAGGCCCAACTTGGTTCAACAATGTTTAGGACAGGGTAAAAACAGTACAACCACTCTCAACGTTCGCATAATGCCTATATACGTATCTCAAGTGAAAGTCGCCGCCTTTAAGGGCCGCCTGCAGTAAACCACCAAATGACAACATGGTGCGTCCACAGGCGCAATACGCGCGCGTTTTGTTCAGCAGAAGCTGTGAATATAGCATCTTACTAATACGTTGGCCAGTCTAAGGAAATGATTACGGCTAATGCGAGTCATCACATGAGCCAAAGGTATAGTACGATAACGTACGTGGTGGTTCACTGTACAGTGTAGGCAATCGAAACACACCACAAAGAAGTGGTCCTTTTCTTAAGGATGGTTTATATACTAGAAGGTCATTTGATCCCCACAGAAAAGTTTTCTCATAATATTTTGATGCTGTCTTTAAAACGGACCAAGAAGGAAACATCACGAGAACGAAAATGCGCTGTTCAAGATCCAACATTCAGAAAAGTCGGGAAAAGTAAAATTCTAGCGTAAATCGCCTTCCATGTTATTTTGTACTATACCGATTAGCAAATCACATGATAGAGTCGTACGGAATACTTTCTCCTAAAGTCGAGCTTATAGGAAAGAAAAATTTTGTTAGCTTCAATTTTAGCTCTATGCTGCTAATGCTAATAAACATTCAAGAATTTTGATGCTTATAAATAACAGATCGAAGTTTTTTGTGGAGTATTTGTTGCTTTACTTGAATAAGCGTATAGACGTAGCTTACCTTTCAGTCTGAAGATGCGTCAAATGTTCTACACTACGGCACTTGAATTTCGCAAATGTAGCCTCTTCAAACTTATTTGGTTAGAAAGACTACTGAATACGTCAGGAATTAATTTTATTATCATCAATACTGGAGATATTTTTGCAGTCATGTGTGACCTAAGAAATAGTTCGAGCAGTTTTTCATCGTGCTATTTGATCCGGCTTTCTCCGTGTGCGAAATGAATTTTTCGATACACTCCGACTGCGTATTTGTCAAATTCTTGGCGCGGAGTTCATAGTCATTTCCTATAAAATAAAACAGTTATTACAGCAACGGATGAGCTTCAACTTACAAGTTTCTGAAAGGTCAAGCTGCATAGAAGCCAGACAACTATCTAAAGTGTTATATATATTTTTTTTCTAGATAACGCGACTCCTCACTTGACATTTTGCATATTAGCAGTCCTTGAAATGTCTGTACACTGAAAGTGCTAAAATAAATGAATACAAACACGCGTCACTCAAAAAATGAATTGAAGCTTCCTCATGGCCAATGAGTCATCACCTAATGACAAGTATGCTGTGTATCGCTGTCACTGAAAGGTTTGTAAAAGATACCACGCTCTTCGACGGGTAAGTCGACATGATCCAATCCGGCTCCTTTATCAACACTTTTGTTTAGTTTTTCGCCCACAACGAGAACAACCACAGAATAAGCTGCACACGTCTTCTCAATCTTCACATATAAGAATGAAAGGTGGCTTACTAAAATATCTTTAAATAATAATGTTCATGCCATTTACAATTACAAACTGAAATTCTCAAAAAGGAACACAATTATTCAAGCCAGTTTCTACGCAATCAAGTTCTAGCACATTAGACATATTTTTTGTGAAACAACAATTGACACCTATACATATATTCTACCAATTATTCCCGCCAAGAGGCAAAAAACATTGCTCAATTGCAACTTTCTTCACCTAAACCAGATTTCTGATCGTCACCGTCAAACTAGATTTTGTGCATTCAGACGTTAGCTCATGCAGTACGGGGTGACGTCATTATCAACATGATAGCATAAAGAGCTAGTTCTGCAGAAATTCTGATGCCGGCGGCGTTAGTGATGAGTTAAAGATTGTCATACTGCCTATCACCGAAAAATCTAGAAAAATGTAAATAAAAAACGCTACAAATTTTCTCATCCACGTGAGGATCAAACCCGGGAATTCTGCGTGGCAAGCAGCTGCTCCACCACACAGCCGTGCATCTGCTTGAAGATGGAGTAAAAAAGAAGACCTTCATCAAGAAATGTGCCAAATCTAAATCTTGTCATAATATATCATGAGATTTTCCCGTTAAGCCTAAATTTCAATCCCACATGGTCCTAAATAGCCGTTTGCAAGATCACCTTGCACACGTGTGTACAAATATAGTAACATCCATTGATGCTTCAGCAACAGATTAAAAGGCAGAGCAGGTGTTTATTCTTCTTCACTTGACTGGTCGCTTTCAGTAGGACTACCAGGCTTCACACCTATTTTTAAAGCTGAACTTTTGGCAGTTAATCTAGCACAACGAAAACTAACTTTGGACACCCCCACTGCTATAATAATTACAGACACCCTGTCCTTATATACGTCACTGACATCTTCATCTCAATCAGATGCCTTAAGGGCATTCCTTACGCTAATGCCGCCACAGATGAAGCTCTTGAAATTATTATGGGTACCTGGACATTGCTGGTTAGAGTTAAATGAAATGACGGACTCTTTAGTTTGAATGGCAGTAATGGCCCAATACTCTTTTGTGCTTCCGGTATTGTCCACTATAACGGCGATAAAATATCGAAAATTGTCACTCAGGGGTGATTACTTGGAATCTGTAACATCAGGCACTGAACTTACACATTTGCAATATCGATGTAACTTCCACTGGTGTCATACTAGGCAACTGGAAGTCATGCTAATATGATTGCGATGTCATATGCCCCCTTTAAATTTATATTCACGCAGGGCTAGTATGGGAATATCTCTTCTATGCAGCTTTTGTATAGATCTGGAACCAATAGACCATCCTTTTTGTAATGTCGCCGTTACAGTCTATTAAAAAACATCTCCTTGTGATCCTGTTTGCTAACCTTGGGCTGCCCTTCACCATTGGGAATAAGTTCTCTTTTTGTGCTTCGGTTCTGGGCTAAGCCACAGGAATGCCCTTGATGCCGTTTGCAGCGATCTTCACGAAAGAAAACGAACGCGCCTCAAATTTCTATTTGTATATTTGTAATTGTAATATTATTAAGCAGATTGTAAACATCAATTTTCAAGGTGTTCAAAATTCCTGAAATTTCAATTCAAGATAAATATATTTCTGTCTGGTCGAAATGGCAAAAAAGTATTGCACTTTTTCTGAAGTGACGTGTGATTTATCCTCCTTCTGTTAGGATTAGTATCACTTGGAAAGGCCTTAAATATTATATCCTCAATTCTTCGCCAATTCCCCTGAGTGGACAAGAGCCACAATGGAGGCATCATCATCATCAACTGCAGTGAAATTATCTTTGAAAACAAAGGCTTCCTGCGTGAAGTTTTCAGAATAAAATATGCAATATCACAGTAATATTGTGTAGTACAAGCGTACATAGCAATGTGGCGTTAAACATGTGATTATGATAATCGTGGTTTAAAGCCCGGTGCCCATTACAAACGGCACACGCGTTACTGCGCTTATTCCCGTTAGACCACGTAGTGGGTGCCCAGCAAATTCTTAAACATTTCACGCGTATAATTGTGGTTGATTTGAAGCATGCTACCCAATAGATAGAACTCAGTCGTTTGTGAAAGCTGCGTGGATATAGGCTCTTCTAGTTTAATGAACTACATTGTAGAAATTCACTGATCGATTTCTAAAGTAACATAGTACAATAAAAAGTATGCACTGAGTGGTTGACTAAGCAATAGGAACAAAATAGTGCTACTGCGTTCAAGACCTAAAGGCGACGCTTAGGGGTCCTCAGTTTTCTTATAAATTCCTGCGTCGAATCTCTCTGTCTTAAACACCATGTGTACATTGAGCCCACGAACATGTGTGTCACATACTTTAAATATCACTTTTTTAGGTAGGTGATACAGATGCGTTCACGCTTATAGCCGATCTGCGCAGTAGCTTGCGCCAGGTCTATACGAACAATGAACTGGACAATCTGTACGTGGTTATTTCACGAGTGCCAATGACAAAAAAAAGGACTGATGCACCCGTAGCAAATATGTGCGTCTGAGCTGGAGGATGCAAGCTTCTTCATATGCAAAAGAAAGATTCCAAGCGTGCTTTTTTAAATATAGCGCAGAAGTGGCTACGTTTCGGAAATTGGAAACTGACAAACGTCAGTGTCCAATTCACCCTGCTGCTGACATGTTCGGTCGATCAAGAAGCTGGAATACACCTCGTGGTGCTGTGCTTTTCAGTAAATTAGGGCAGCTTCACACTCGAGGGGCCAACGATGAGAAAAGCGCAACGCTGGAAATGATGATGATGATGATGATGATGATTCTGGAATGATTGACACCTGTCTACACAGGGAGACTGAATAAGCGTCAAATTAATCACACAGACTATATTTATAAGTGATGTTTTCAGTGCTAATAGAGGTTACAGATGCAATTGAAATGAAGCGTTAATTATAATATATTATGATGTTATTTCACACTTTTTTGCATAGACTCCCAAAGACCGAAGATCTTGTTGCTCGGCTGACAAAATGTTGAATTCTTAGAGATTGATTCCCAAGCAAGTCTATTTGAGTTGCATACGAACTCTTCGATAGCATAGATTATATCTTCATTCCAGTGTCCAAGTGCAGATGCCCCAAAACCTAATGGAAAGGCCGATGTAACTGGTTGACCGTGTTTCCGCAATATATTTATAATATTAGGTTTCCGACAAAGGAAATACGTCGGGAGCTCAGAAAGAAGTGCGGGATATTTTCGATCTCATTGCAAAAAGATCATCAAGGAGAGCTCGTCAGGCCCACTCTGTGGATGTCAAAATTAACATTTGTGACTTTACATTACCGTCTCTATATTACAACGATGGTTCGTCTTGATTCATGTCATTGTTTGCTCCAAGAGACTGAAGGTGCAGGAATGGCGTTGATGATAAAGCAGTAATAAGGTATACTTTCTGCATCTTGCCGCAGCGACAAACACCCTATCTGAAAGCAGAGGAAGAACTACACCTTCCCGAAGTTTGTCAGTGGGTCTCAAACTTCATTCAGTACTTCAAATGGGTTCTTCATTGACCCGGAAGGTGGCAGAATGGTTAATAAAGGGGAAACAGACAACCATTCGTCTGTGTAACAAAGCCACAAGGACATTCGTACGAGTTTCTTAGAAAGAAACGGCTCTTAGTTGCTGAGAAAAGTCCTTGTCCGGGAATCACACATAGGACCAACACCTTTCTGCGGTGGTCATTCTACCAATTGAGCAAACCAGGAAGCTGCCAACTGGCAGCGCCAGGGTGAATGTATTGACAACTTCATCGATGTGCTTCAAGTTGTTGATGAAATCGCCCTCCCGCTACCATTGCAAGCTTCTTGATTGGCTCAATTGGTAGAGCGACCGCTCCAGAATGGTGTTGCTCTCGGATTGAATTCCCGGATCAGGACGAATTTCTCGGAGACTCAGACACTTTTCTTTCTGAGAATTTCGAATGAATGCCCTTGTGGCTTCGTGCCATAAATCTATGGTTGTCTATTTTCTTGTTCTTCATTCAGTACTATTCCATCTGACCCGGCACCCAAATTAACCGCAGGTTGGTTTCGCAAATGATGAGGAAAGAGTAATCCGAGTGATCATAAAATATATCAATCTATAGGAGTAGTTAGAGCTCAGCACAGTGACAAAGAATCTGTAACGATAGCCACAGAGGTTATGGATAAGAATAGATTTTGTGGGGCTAAAATAACAGCTAAGAATTAAGGCAGAGATATTTGCGTATAATCAAGAAGTTTAAAAGAAAACGACCAGTCTCGTATTGTAGACAGTCTCATCCTGGCTTCTTCTTCGCACAATTAGGTACCAATCTTATTAACAACCGTCGACGCAATCTGATTTAGGTGATCCTAAAGAAAGTCCATTCAATACATACCATAACATATGATAGTATCAGTTAACTCAACCTGTCACTAATAAGCACTACATTGTTAAGCCTCATCTGTATTAGACCCAATAACTCTTGGGTAAAGATTACCTGAAGGGTAGGAAAGGGAGTCCTCCAGATTATCAGTCAGCCAGACCTGCTTTTTTAATCTGGTGGCCTCGCTTTCCTACCTTCCAGGTAATTTTTACCCAAGAATTATTCGGACCAACAAGGATAAGGCTTAACAATATAGTGCTTATAGGTTACAGGTCGAGTTAACTGATAATAACATAATATTGATTGATTGATTTAAATGTGGGGTGTAACGTCCCTAAACGACTAAATGATTATGAGAGACGCCGTAGTGGAGCGCGCCGGAAATTTTGACCACCTTGGGTTCTTTAACGTGCATACAAATCTGAGCACACGGAATATCATAATATGTTATGTTATGTAGTGAATGGACTTTTTTAGGATCACCTAAATCACCTTTTTTAACTATATACTCGTGTTATTTACTTTTCATATTCTTAAGAATGTTTACACTGATAATAACCAGAATCTAAGAGGCAAAAAAGAGATCGCTTTACAGTTTGTTTGTTTGTTCGTTCATTTGAGCCTAACAAAAATGTCAAATATCTATCTGGGGAGACTGGGCAGTATTTCGTAGTTCAAAAGGCAGTACATAACTTGAACAAAGTTGCACAATGATTACTTAAACATTTCGAAAGAAAATACCACGTAATACATTAAATTTATTTTATTTGCACTGCGTGAATCCGCTAATGGGTGTGCTATTACTGCTGCTACTAAGTGTTCCCCAAGCTTCATTGTTTCTCTTCGACTTTCTTTTTCTACCCTCATCTATACCTTTTTCATCTGTCCGTTTTGTTTTTGTTGCTTCTGGGTCCTTACTTTTATATATTAAACGTGAAGCATTCCGTCGCTACCGCAAGTACATTTGGCATCTGTCTGTCTATCTATCCATCTATCTATCTATCTATCTATCTATTTATATATATATATATATATCTATTTATCTATCTATCTATCTATCTATCTATATATCTATTTATCTATCTAGCCGCCTACGTCATGATAATCAGCTGAAGTTGGGGTAAACTAAAGTTTGTAGGTAGCGCAAGAATTTTGGACGAATACAACTCTATGGCCGTAACACCAATTGGGTCATGATCCCATCATGTGCTTCGTCACACAGTTCCCGCTAAAAAGTTGCGCATACGCAATGGCAGGTATGTACCACTGGTATTTGGAAATGTGCCACCAGTAATTGGACACTTCAAATCTACCCAGGAATGTCGAGAACACATATCGATGGTTTTAACGTGTATCATTGAAAAAATACCGAGATCAGCTTAGCTAACAAATGGTATTTTAAGAAAATATGCCATGGCTCTTACAAGAATTGAACCACAGCATTCTGCGTTGCAATCGGTTGTTCTGCACCAAAGCCACGCCAGGTCTCGCAACTGATTTTCAAATCCACAGAAATGTTCGTGAAGCGTCAGTTCGGGATGCAGCGATAGCTTTTCCGATTTGAGTGAGCTATATGTGAGCTTTACTGTCCCAAAATCGCCTTATATATAGGAGAGATGCTTTGGTAAAGGGCTCCGAAAACACGAAAGGGCGACCAAAATCCCTAAAGTTGCGCAAGGGCACAAGTGTCTATTTGTGCGCGTGTTCGTTTATTAATCTCGTGTGCGCTTCAGGCCGTAAGTGCTAATCACTTACCAACCAGCTGGCAAGTATGTTTTTAGATAAGCTTGTTTGCCTTCAATTTTTCTTCTTGCCTCATATAATACAGTGGGCTGTAAGATTTATGATGTGGGTAACATGAGTGGAAGTATCGCGTTATTTTCCATGATTGGTGTTTATATCGGCTGATACCACAGTGTCGCTCTATCAGTGACCTTCAGTTCTGACGCTCATTGATTCTCTCTATCATAAAGCTCCTGTATGTAAATAATAAATAAGGCACCATTTTCTTGCTTGGCCCCGATTTCCCGTAATCAAAAGGGCGCATGTGTCGAATATGTGCATACGGGTTTTCATGATAAAGCGCAAGAACTCGCGTCCGACGCGACAAGAAAAGCATGCTAATTTCTGAGCGTGCACGCACGCACACACACACACACACACACACACACACATATCATCATCATCATCATCATCATCAGCCTGGCTACGTCCACTGCAGGACAAAGGCCTCTCCCATGTTCCGCCAGTTAACCCGGTCCTGTGCTTGCTGCTGCCAATTTATACCCGCAAACTTCTTAATCTCATCTGCCCACCTAACCTTCTGTCTCCCCCTAACCCGCTTCCCTTCTCTGGGAATCCAGTCAGTTACCCTTAGTGACCAGCGGTTATCCTGTCTACGCGCTACATGCCCTGCCCATGTCCATTTCTTCTTCTTGATTTCAGCTATGATATCCTTAACCCCCGTTTGTTCCCTAATCCACTCTGCTCTCTTCTTGTCTCTTAAGGTTACACCTACCATTTTTCTTTCCATTGCTCGCTGCGTCGTCCTCAATTTAAGCTGAACCCTCTTTGTAAGTCTCCAGGTTTCTGCCCCGTAGCTAAGTACCGGCAAGATACAGCTGTTATATACCTTCCTCTTGAGGGATAGTGGCAATCTACCTGTCATGATTTGAGAGTGCTTGCCGAATGTGCTCCACCCCATTCTTATTCTTCTAGTTACTTCAATCTCGTGGTTCGGCTCTGCGGTTATTACCTGCCCTAAGTAGACATAGTCTTTTACAACTTCAAGCGCACTATTACCTATCTCGAAGCGCTGCTCCTTGCCGAGGTTGTTGTACATTACTTTCGTTTTCTGCAGATTAATTTTAAGACCCACCTTTCTGCTCTCCTTGTCTAACTCCGTAATCATGAGTTGCAATTCGTCCCCCGAGTTACTCAGCAATGCAATGTCATCGGCGAAGCGCAGGTTACTAAGGTATTCTCCATTGACTCTTATCCCTAACTGTTCCCATTCTAGGCTTCTGAAAACCTCCTGTAAGCATGCGGTAAATAGCATTGGGGAAATTGTGTCCCCCTGCCTTACACCCTTCTTGATTGGTATTCTGTTGCTTTCTTTATGAAGCACTATGGTAGCAGTTGATCCCCTGTAGATTTCTTCCAGAATGTTTATATACACTTCATCTACGCCCTGATTCCGCAGTGTTTGCATGACGGCTGATATTTCTACTGAATCAAACGCCTTCTCGTAATCTATGAAGGCTATGTATAGTGGTTGGTTATACTCTGAGCATTTCTCTATTACCTGATTGATAGTATGAATGTGGTCAATTGTTGAGTAGCCTGTTCGAAATCCTGCTTGTTCCTTTGGTTGATTGAATTCTAATGTTTTCTTTACTCTGTTAGCAATTACCTTTGTAAATAGCTTGTATACTACAGAGAGCAAGCTGATCGGCCTGTAATTCTTCAAGTCCTTGTCATCTCCTTTCTTATGTATTAAGATGATGTTAGCGTTCTTCCAAGACTCTGGTACTCTTCCCGTCAGGAGACACCTCGTAAACAAGGTGGCTAGTTTTTCTAACACAATCTGTCCTCCATCTTTCAGCAGATCTGATGTTACCTGATCCTCACCAGCAGCTTTGCCCCTTTGCATGCTCTCCAAAGCTTTTCTGACTTCTTCTATCATTACTGGTGGGGTGTTCTCTGGGTTACTGCTAGTTCTTATAGTATTAAGGTCGTGGTTGTCTCGGCTACTGTACAGATCTCTGTAAAACTCCTCCGCTATTCTAACTATCCTATCCATATTGGTAGTTATTTTGCCTTCTTTGTCCCTTAGTGCATACATCCGACTTTTGCCTATCCCAAGTTTCCTCTTCAATGCTTTGACACTTCCTCCGTTTTTCAGAGCGTGTTCAATTCTCTCCATGTTATACCTTCTTACATCGCATACCTTACGTCTATTAATCAACTTCGAAAGCTCTGCTAGTTCTATTTTGTCTGTTGTACTTGACACTTTCATGATTTGACGCTTCCTAATTAGGTTCTTCGTTTCCTGGGAAAGCTTGCCAGTGTCCTGTCTAACTACCCTGCCTCCAACTTCCACTGCACACTCCGTAATGATACTCGTCAGATTATCATTCATTGTATCTACGCTAAGGTTGGTTTCCTCACTAAGAGCCGAGTACCTGTTCTGCACCGACACCCTGAATTCCTGTACTTTCCCTCTCAGTGCTAGCTGATTGATTGGCTTCTTGCGTATCAGTTTCTGTCGTTCCTTCTTCAAGTCTAGGCGAATTTGAGACCGTACCATTCTATGGTCACTGCATCGTACCTTGCCAATCACTTCCACATCCTGCACGATTCCAGGGTGTGCACTCATTATAAAGTCTATTTCGTTCTTATTTTCGCCATTAGGGCTCCTCCATGTCCACTTGCGGTTTTCTCGTTTTCGGTAGAAGGTATTCAAAATCCGTAAATTATTGCGTTCTGCGAATTCTACTAGTAGCTCTCCTCTGGCGTTTCTAGTACCGATGCCATAATCTCCTACTGCCTGGTCTCCAGCCTGCTTCTTCCCTACCTTTGCATTAAAGTCGCCCATCACTATAGTATACTGTGTTTTTACCTTACTCATTGCCGATTCCACGTCTTCATAGAAGCTTTCGACTGAAGCGTCATCATGGCTGGATGTAGGCGCGTAAGCCTGTACTACCTTCATCTTGTATCTTTTATTCAGTTTAATTACGATACCTACCACCCTTTCATTAATGCTATAGTATTCCTCTATGTTGCCAGCTATGTTTCTGTGAATTAGGAACCCCACTCCCAGTTCTCTTCTGTCTGCCAAGCCCCTGTAGCAAAGGACGTGCCCATTCTGTAGCACCGTATAGGCCTCATCTGTCCTCCTAACCTCACTGAGCCCTATTATATCCCATTTAACACCCTCTAGCTCCTCGAATAGTACAGCTAGACTTCCCTCACTAGATAAGGTTCTAGCGTTAAACGTTGCCAAGTTCAGGTTCCAATGGCGGCCTGTCCGGATCCAGAGATTCTTAGCACCCTCTGCTGCGTTGCAGATCTGACCGCCGCCGTGGTCAGTTGCTTCGCAGCTGCTGGGGACTGAGGGCCGTGAGTTATTTGACGTAAGCATGTGGGAGGTAGTGGCCAGATACTGCACCAGGGTGGCCAATCCTTCTCTGGTGAGGGAGTGCGTTCTCGGCGGTGTTTGCCGGTGAGGCCGCACCCCAGGCCTCTTAATGCAGTTCCATCAACACGCAGATTTTTATTTTTTTTTTTTTTAAATCCGGTTGGGAACTGTGCGGTACCGGGATTTGAACCACGGACCTCTTGCATGCGAGGCGGATGCTCTAACCACTACGCCATCGCCGCAGATTGTCATGCCAACCATACTATGCCCCACGTGTTGCTGCGCCAGGAAATTTGAATCTTGTATATTCATGCACCCGTCGCATGTGAGTCATGTCAACACAAGGTTCTGACAGATTACCATTTTTTTCACTTTGATTGTCCTAGCTGCTGTGCCGAGAGTTCATCACGTGAGCCTATAAAAGCGGCTGCATTGTATCATACCTACTTACTCTGACGAAGGCCGTGCCATGGCCGAAACGTTAGTAAAGACAATTTCCTTTTCAAATGTGCTATCTGCAAGTTCATTCAATACGGAAAAGACCCGGTCCTGTCGTGCCTTCCTTTCAATTTATATATATATATATATATATATATATATATATATATATATATATGACGCATTACCAAGGTGATTCTAGGTTCTAGGAGAAGCCGACGAAGAGAAAGTGAGCGTGCATAAGAATAAACACGTGGCATCTGGACCATGACGTGTGTCTATTTTGTAGCGTCACACAAGTCGACAGGATCGACCTCATCAACGTGCCATGGCTAGGCCAAAGCCTCCGCTCAATATACAGAAGTTCAAGGGAACACCAGAAGACGTCTCCATCGACAAGTGGCTTCTTCTTTTCGACATGAAGGCAGCCGAGGCGTCATGGACTCCCCGCGATCAGGTCAGTCACTTCAGCGAATACATTGAAGGGGAAGTGTTCAAGTGGTACCTGACAGAGATTTTCGGCAGCGGCGAGACAACTTGGGACAATACCAAGCGTGACATGCCAGCCCGCTTTGCTACAACTGACGGACATGCCTTCCGTCTCTTCATTCACTACCAACTGAAAGAAGGGCAGACCATCAAGAACTACTACGACGAGAAAAAGCGACTGGGTTCCTAGGCTGACTTGAAAGAATGCCTTATAATTTCTGGACTGACTGATGGCGTTCCTCCTGATGAGGAACTGGCGCTCGCCAGACTGTCTTTCAACTCGTCATTAGAGTGGCTCACCGCTGCTCAACGGGTCGAGACATCTTCAAAACGAATGAGAGGAGCTTCCTTTTCTCGTAACGCTAGTATCACATCAAGATCTCCACATCTCTACAGTAGACCGCAGCAGCCAACAATAACTCCTCAACCGCGTGCCCCGCAAAACGAATGAAGATACTGCTCAGCTGCTGGTTTCCCATGACAGTTTAACTGGCACAACAAATGTCCGCGCCGCGGCTATGTGTCCGCTATTGATACTGAACGGGAAAACGAGGAGGGTGACCCAGAGCTTCATTAATACACTTCTTTGCTCTCATCAACGGAAAGCCAGTAAATGCGATTCTCAATACAGGAGCAACCATTAGTTGTGTCAGCGAGGATGTGTACAAACAGCTAAAACTTTAGTTGATGAGAGAGTTCAGCATCATGGTCCAGCAAGTTGCATCAAGCATTCGAACTTTGGGTGGCGTAAACATTTAGTTACAAATTGGGAACGTCATAAAGAAAGTTTATGCGAATGTGCTGCAAGGCATGAGAGCGCAATTAATTCTTGGCCTAGACAGCGCTTCGTACTTCAATTTTTCTGTAAATCTGGAAAGCAAGCCAGTGACTCAAGCACGTGAGAATATGAACCTTCCACATCACAATGAAAATAAAACCATTCAAGCACCGCTGATACGAACCCTGACTTCAGAAAGCTTATCAGAGCATGAGTCTGCGGCGCTTGACTCTCTATTAAGCAAGTATGAAGAGATACTTTCGAAATCTCATACAGATATTGGGTGCATCACTACTAAAAAACATAGGACTGCACTTACCAATGCTATCCCTATTCGTCGAGCACCATACCGATGTTCACAAGCAGACAAAGTGGAAATCAACAAACAAGTTGACGCTCTCCTCGAGCAAGGTGTTGTGAGGCCTTCATTATAGCCCTACGCCGCAACTGTCATTTTAGCAAAAAAGAAAGGTGAAGGACGCCCTCGTCTATGTATTGACTACCGGAAACTCAATGCCATAACGGCACCCGACTTTAAACCAATTCCACGTATAGATGATATTCTTGACCACTTGGGAAAGGCGGAGTATTTCACTACGTTGGACATAACGTCGGGATAGTGGCATGTCCAAATGCATCCTGACTATGTTCTGAAAACTGCATTTGTCACGCCTGATGGTCATTTTCAGTAGTTGGTAATGCCGTTTGGGTTGAAGAATGCTCCGGCTACATTTGACAGAGCCATGAAATCAATAATAGCGAAACATCAGCTCACCAATGTTAGCAATTACTTTGACGATGTGGTCGTATACTCAAAGATGCTTAATAATCATGCACGACACTTTGAGGCGCTTTTGAAAGCTCTCAAAAGCGAGAACGTAAAACTCAAACAAAAATGTGCCAATTTGCACGCTGCAGCATTCAATACCTGGGCCACAAAATTACACAACGAACAGTGACACATAAGCAAAGTAATTTGGTGCCATACTCAAATTTCTGCTACCAAAACGAGAAAAAGATCTCCAGCGTTTTCTGGACACTGTAAACACCTACCGTCAGTACATCCCCCACTTCAGCGATATTGCTCTTCCACTCACAAAACTACTCCACAAAGGCAGCAAGTGGGTGTGGACAGAAGCATGCGAGCAAGCCTTTCGTGAACTGAAGGAGCAGATAGCTGAAGAACAGGTGCTTCGCATATACGACCCTTCGAGACCATGTACTGTGTGCCTTGACGCATCTGGCGAAGGCATCGGTTCAGTGGTGAAACAACTTGATGACAAAGGCACAGAACATTCTTTTGCCTACTATTCCCGCAAATTACCTTAGCACGAGGTGAACAATGCTATTACAGAAACAGAATGTCTTGCCATTGTAGATGCTCTCAATAACTGGCATTACTACCTTCATGGAAAGTCATTTGCTTTTGTAACAGATCACTCGGCACTCCAGTGGCTGAAGAATGTTAAAAATCCTCAAGGTCGTCTCTTCCGGTGGTGTTTGAAACTGTCAATGTATGATGTGAACATCAAACATCAAAAGGGCGCAAGTAATGTCGAAGCAGATGCGCTTTCCAGAGCCCCAATAGTTAATCTTCTGTCACACGATGACCTTCAGCGATGCAACAATGAGCGTCCAAAAGGAACGCATTCATTGGACAATAACACCATCATCGTCAAAAGAAAAGGACTACAAACAATATACGTGCCCCATGAACTACGCCCAACCATTCTGAAGAATGCACATCAACATTTTGGTCATGTCGGAGTGAATAAGACGCTATCAATCCTGTCTCCACAATATTATTGGCCGCATATGGTAACCGATGTTTCCACTTACATTCAGCATTTTGATACATGCCAGAGATGCAAGAAGACGAAAACAAAAAATTTTGGGACGCTTGAACCACTGCTTCCAGCTGAAGAGCCCTTCGACATCTTTGCAATACACACCGTTGGAAGATTTTCTGGATATGGCTCGTCAAAAGGTTTATACACTTGGTTATTGATCATGCGACTCGCTACGTATGGGCGTTTGCTCCTAAAAGTGAGAACAGTGACGCCTACATTTCATGCCTAAAAACAATTTTTTTCTTCTGGAAAACCACAGAAGCTGCTTTCAGAACGTGGAACAGGATTTACTGCAGGAAAATTAAAGCAGTTTTGAAACAATCGTATACACCAACTATTTACCCTCATCTCATCATCCACGATGCAACGGCATGAACGAGCAGACAAACCAGACTATCGTAACGAGACTTAAATGTAAGATCACTGACGAACCAAACAAGTCTGACTAAGCTACTTCCGGAAATAATTGACAAATACAACAGAACACCCAACGAAGTGACCGGCTACGCACCTTCCTGCCTTATGTATGGAATTCTCTCTTATCCTACTGTACTGAGAGAACGAGAAGAAACTGTCGAAGAAGCGCGAAAAACAGCAGTTACCAATTCTATCACCTACCAAAATAGGAACAAAGTCATTTATGATAGAAAATTTCTTCCGATTGATTTCTAAGTCGGTGACTTTGTCTTTACGAGACACCGTGGCGTCCCGACAACGGCAAACTGAGTTTCGTCATGGAAGGACCTTACAAGATTCTACGCAAGGTCTCAACAGTGAACTGTGAGATCAACCGCTCCGTGCTACCCTTAGGTAGAAACTCCGACATTGTGCATGTTAGCAAACTGCGGCGTTATTTTGCACCTTCTGAACTGAGACTTTCTCGAGGGGAGGGGAAGTGTGACGCATTAATAAGGTTATTCTAGGAGAAGCCGACGAAGAGAAAGTGCGCGTGCATTGGAATTTATGCGTAGCTTCTGGACAACGACGTGTCTCCACACACACACACACACACACACACACACACACACACACACACACACACACACACACACACACACATATATATATATATATATATATATATCGTCCAGTAGATCCTGCGTGAGCGGTCACAACGTGGTTTATTTCGACATTTCGGCCTATAGTCCGGCATTCATCCGGATTAAAGGTGCTCAGCTTCATACTATCTCAGATAAGAGGGAAAAGAAAAAGGAAAAAAGACAGAAAAAAAGAGGAAAAGAATATAAGGTGGACTCCCCTCGGGCGCCCCCCTTCATCTCTCTCCCCCTTCTCCCCTTCAACTTTCTGATGTCCGCGGTCTGTGTATGCTTCCTTTCACTAACGCATTCTTCCCGACCAGACGGCGCCTACTGGTACTGGCGGTTCGGTGTGGGGCAAAAAAGAGCTTTTTTAGGAAGCTCTAAGCCTTTACCTACTCGGAGCCCCGTCAATATTTCGTCGTAGAAAGAGGGGTGCCGCGTATTGAGGCAGAGGCTGGTAAGCGGGCATTTTAAGAAGTTTTAAGCCTTTAAATCCTCGGCGCCCTGTCAACATTTCATCGTAGAAAGAGGGGTGCCACGTATTGCGGCAGAGGCTGGTAAGCGAGCGCAATGCGAAATCCTTGCCCGCTTCTGGATTACGCGTGCAGTGGGGGCCTCCCGGCTTTGCACAGGGTTGCTGTTGAGCATGTCATGCATGGCAAAATTGATTGGGTAGTAAAATGAAACAGAAAACAGACGACACCTGCACTTAGGAAGAGTTGTTACTCTTGGAATGGTTTTGAGTTGTCCAGCGCCCTTCGCAGCTGCAGTGCCGTGAACTCAGTTACTATTTTCATTATTGCCGTTATTGTTTTCTAATGCTTTAATTGCTGCAAGTGTACCAGGATTCTCATTTATTCCTCTATTGAGGGTGTTAAATCGGTGGATAAGGTATGACTCTCGTTGGTCACGTTCTCGATTTGATTTAAATCCCGTCTTTAGGAGTGTTACTGATAGTTTGTCGAATGCATGGTCGGGAAGATTGAGATGTTTTGATAGAGGTAGACTTGGGGCTGATTTCGCATGGGCTCTGTGATTATTGAAGCGAATCCTAAATGGTGTTTCTGCTTGTCCGATGTACTGCATACCACACACGTTGAATTCGAGTAGGTATACCACATTAGAGGAATCGCATGTTAGGTTTCCTCGTATGTTAATCAAAAAATTGGATTGTGTGCTGGTTGCTTTGTGTGTTTTCCGCATCGCCTTACATACGAGACATCGTAACTTTAAACAATGTCGGCATGAATTATTGGGGGGTGATGTGTTAATTTAGAATGGACAAGTGTGTCTTTGAGGTTACGTGGTCGTCGGTAAACGACGCCTGGAGCGGATGGGAATGCGCGTTTCAGACGTTCACTTTGTTCGAGAATGTTGTAATGTCGTTTAAGGATTTTGTTTACATTGGGGAAGTTTGTGCTGTAAGTAAAGCAGAGGTTTGTTCGTTGTGGGTCTTCTTGCGGTGGTGCGCTTCATAAGCAAGTCTTTACGCTTTTGTTTTCTCGCTTTTTGAAGAGCGTCATTATCTACATGTGGGGGTATTTTTGTTTCTCGAGCATAAGTTTTAGCCTCTGTGAGCTCGTGTCAAAGTGAGCGTCTCTAGAGCAGATTCGCTTAAACCGGTGAACCTGGCTGTATGGAATACCGTTTTTACAGTGGCGTGAGTGATCGCTTTGGTAATGGAGGTATTGTTGTCGATCCGTTGGTTTGCGATATAGGGTTGCAGAGAGCTCCTCTTCTATCGTTATGGTAACATCAAGAAAATTTACGGTTACTTGCGAGTAACCGAGGGTGTGTGAAGTGTATGTTCCGATGTACAGCATTGTAGTTGCCGATAAAGCTGAGAAGTTCGTCCTCGCTGTGGGTCCAAATAAGAAAGATATCGTCTATGTATCTTCTGTATAACATTGGTTTCAAAAATCTTTGTGCAAGATATTCAGATTCTAGCTTTCCCATAAATAAATTGGCAACATTAGGTGTCATTTTGGTGCCCATAGCGGTCCCGCTGATTTGTCGAAAATAGTCTTGGTTAAACTTGAATGAATTTATTTCGAAGACCATTCTCATCAAAGTTGCGATGGCAGAGAAATCCGGCGTGTTAGATTGTCTATGGTTTGTGTACATGTTTTGTAATGCAGCTATGCCGTCATCGTGAGGAATATTTGTATACAATAAATAGACATCAAAAGTAACCAAGTGCGAGTTTTTCGGCACACACAGACCTGCAATGTCTCGTAAAAAATGTGTGGTGTTTTTTTTGTGTACGACGCGAGGGTGCATGGAATGTGGCTTATTAGTTTGTCCACGTACACTAATATGGGTTCAGTTATTGTACCGATGGCTGATATGATTGTTCGACCAGGGTTACCGGGTTTATGAAATTTGGGAGGATGTAGAAGTGACCTGGACGAGGGTATGCTGCTCGCATCAGTTTGTGGTCAGCGTTGGTTATCTTTTCTGCATCCAACAGTTTCTTTAGTTCTGTTGATACGATACGTTTGTATTCGTCTGTCGGATCTTCTGGGAGGCGTTCGTAAAATCTTGAGTCGTCTAGTTGGCGGTATGCTTCTTGTAAGTAGATGGTTCTTTCAAGGACCACAATTGCCCTCCTTTGTCAGCGGGTTTTGTTGTTATATCTGTCCTAGATGTCAAATTTCTCATACCTATTTTTTTAGATTTTGTCAAGTTTTCTCAGTTTCCTTTCTGTCTGTGGTATTCTTGTACTATGTCTTTCTGTACTGCGGTGATATAAAGGTCCAAGCACTTGTCTCGTTTACTGTTCGTTGTCCAATATTTGATTTACGACGATGAATTGTTTCGTGGTTAGAAGGCCTATGCAAGAAATATTCGCGCAATCTTAAGCTTCGAGTGAAGTTGTCGAGGTTTCGAAGCAGGTGGAATTCATCGAAAAATTTTGTGGTCGGACAGAAGCTTAGCCCCTCAGATAGCAGTTTCTAATCGTCAGGTGACAAGCTCGTGTCCGATAGGTTTACAACCACAGTGTCACAGGGTGTGTTTCTAGATGTGTGCTCGTTTGTACCGTTAGTGGTTTCCTGGGTGGTGGTGTTGTAGTGATAAGGAACATATCAGGAAACGCGGGTTTAAGCACACGGTCTCTTTTGAGTTTATGAATTTTTGTGGTCATGATGGCTTGGTATTTATTGTGTTCAAATTCTGTTAATTGGGTGATTTCTATGCTCGTTAAAGTGTTGTGGCGGAGAATCGTGTTGGTCATAGCGACCAGTTTCTTTACCTGCTTGTCACTGTGATTAAGAGCGATTGCTGTTAATCTAAGAGATGCCTCTAGGAAGACATTTTTCCATTGTTATTGGTCGTGTTCATCTAGATTTGTAGCGGCTGGCGTGAGGGAGAGTGTCGTATCCTGGGGGGCTATTCTAGCACGAAGGTACACTTGCAATGTTGATTTATGCATTTCATGTCTAATTTGTTTGTCAGCAAGTTTTCTCACTTTAAGGAAAGTGGCACTGCTACTGGGAAGCGATAAGCTGGACTTACGTATTAGAAGTCAATCTTTTTTTGGGTGCGGGGAGGCACTGATGAGGTGCGCAGGTTGTAATATATATATATATATATATATATATATATATATATATATATATATATATATATATATATATATATATATTGTGGAGAAGCCGTCGAACACTGAAGTGGGTAAAACTCTCAAGTGTTCACTTGTGGGTCTACCCTAAAAGGACGCCACTCGGGCTGAGAGTCCATGCTTGGCCGTTACTGTCACCATGGTGTATACTCGCAGTGTGCCTGCTAATAAACGCCATAACAAATTGGTGGAGAGTGCTACGATCCCCTTTGATGCCCTTGGAATTGCGCTCACGTACCCTGCAATCTACCATGCCCCACGACGCCTCTCAGCAAATGCCTCCTCCCATGCCACCCCCTTGTCCCGGTGTCCCCAGGATCCGAGATCCACCCATCTTCATGGGCGCCGATGGCACTGACGTGAAGGACTGGCTCGCCCTTTACGAGCGCGTGAGCGTGCCTAACAAATAGGACGAGGACGGCAAGTTGACAAACATGGTGTTCTACCTTGCGGACGTTGCAAGCTTGTGGTACAACAACCACGCGTCCGATTTCGCAACGTGGTCTGATTTCAAGACCGCTATCACCAACGTTTTTGGCCGCCCTGCCGTTCGTAAGCTGCAAGCCGGGCCGCGCTTACGCGAACGCGCTCAGCAGGCTGGTGAATCATTCACCAGTTACATAGAAGATGTCCTGGACCTGTTCAAGAAATCCAACGACAGCATGTCCGAACCAGACAAGATCCGGAACGTCATGAAGGGCATTGACGATGATGTCTTCACGATGCTGCAAGCCAAAAACCCAGACACAGTAGCTGAGGTCATCACGCTGTGCCAAAGCTACGAGGAGCTCCGCCGGCAGCGTTCGATGACCCGTCGCTCTACACCACGAGATGCAGGGCTTGCAGGCTTGGAGGCGAGCTGTGATCAGGTGGCACTGCTGGCAGACCTCAAGTCCTTCATACGTGAGGAAATCGTGCGGCAGTTCTCTCTCCTGCCCTTTGCCCACCACCCAGCTGCTCAACAATCAGCCACTACTATTCTTCCACCCATCCGCCGAGCGATTGAGCAGGAAATAGCGGAGGACATGCCTGCGTACCAATCACAACAGCTTCCGGCCCCTGCGCCCCCAAGTTACGCCCAAGTGGTCGCAAGGCCACCTCCAGTCGTTCAACCGCCCGCCCCACTTACTTACGCCGAAGCTGCCGCACGACCTCCATCCTTTGCAGCGGGTATGCCCGCTACGTATGCTGACGTGACCTCTCAGACTCAGCTCCAGCACCCCCTGCAGCCTTTCCAGCCACCGATCCGTCCATCGGCTCCTGCGTCATGGACAAGACCTACCCCAGCGAACCGATGGCGCACACTTGACAACCGGCCCATCTGCTTTGCCTGTGGTTACGCCGGTCACGTAGCCCGTCATTGCCATCGCGTACAGCCGGCTCCAATTTCTTCGCCTGTTGCTGGACACCTCAGCCGTCCCTATCACGACAAACCACCGTCTATGCCACCGCCGTCTCGCCCAGGTCCATCTCCTCGAAGGTCGCCGTCTCCACGACGTTGTTTCCTGTCCCCCAAGAGGCCAAGTTCAGCTACTCATGAGCGGGGAAACTAGTCGTCGCAGTCCCCGAGGCTAGGACTGCGATGCTATTGCAATGTGAAAGCCCTCAGAGCAGCCCATCTAATGTCATAGACGTGCTTGTGGACGGTATTCATGCATTTGCTCTTATTGGCACTGGAGCTGCAGTATCAGTTATGGACGAAAACATTTACCGCTTGCTTCGAAAAGTGACGACGCTGATTTCTGGGTTGTCCGTTCGTACTGCCGGTTCGCATCGTATCCATTCTTCAGCAGAGTGCACACCTCGCGTTGTCGTTGAGGACATTCTGTATGTCGGCCAATTCATCATCATTCCTGCATGCTCTCTTGACGTCATCCTGGGGTGGGATTTTCTCTCCTGCAACGACGCCGTCATCCATTGTGCCACTGCTGAAATTGAACTCTCACCCTTCTCGCATATGACGCCGGAAGACAGTTCCTCGAAACTGAGCAAGATTCTCGCGAAAGACAATACCATACTGCCCCCAAGCTCGGCGATGGGTGTATTTATTTATTTATTTATTTATTGGTACCCTCAGGGCTTACAAGAAGCATTGTAGAGGGGAGGGGCTGAAGTAAATGAAAACACTATAAGGAATACACAGAAAAAGAAACTTAGTCAAAAAATTGTAACATCGAAGGGGAAAAAAAAAAAAATAAATAAAATAAAAGTGGCACTAAGAGATAGAGCACAAAAGGAAACAAACTAGATAAGTTTATACATGAACTAACAAAAGAAAATAGGACGAAAAAATACACTTTGACGTCGCAATCACAGTGAATGTCAGTGCATGCTGCACAAAAAATAATCGACTGATGCCTTTTCAATACACATGTTCAAAAAAAAAAAAAAAAATACACATGTTCAAAAAAAAAATGATACATGAAAAAACAAATTTATCGAGTTACACACACAAAAAGAAAACATCAGTGCAAGGAAAAAAAAAAAAAAATGTTGAGATAAAGACCTGTACAGAGATAGGTGGTAAAGAAATAAATTGCAGTTTCAGTGTGTTGTAAATGCATTTGTGAGCGTGATGCAGCTTTATAGCGTGTTCGTTAATGCTTTCCGGAAACGGTCAGGGTCTCTGATTGCGACTAGTGACGCAGGCAAGAGATTCCATTCATAAGATGTTTTTGGCAAGAATGAATATGAGTAGGTGACTGTGCGCTGTGATGGTACGTGAACTTTGAAAGGGTGGTCGACACGTGGGGAGATATAGGATGCGGATGTGATGTATCGGGACTTCAACTCATTGTTATGATAATATATTTTATGAAAAAGGCAAAGACGGGATAACCTCCTACGAGAAGAAAGAAGGGGAATGCCAAGTGTTCGTTTCATGTCAGTGACACTGGCAGTTCGATGGTAGTTGTGAAGGATGAAACGGGCCGCTCGATTTTGCACATTTTCAATTATGTTTGTCAGACTAGCATGACCAGGATCCCATATGGAGCATGCGTATTCAAGGTTAGACCTAACATAAGTAATGTACAGCTGTTGCTTTAACTTCGGGGGAGCTAAGGAAAAATTACGTTTTAAATAACCAAGCATGCGGTTAGCTTTCGATGTAATGTATCTGTCTACTGCGCTGGACTCTCCGACACAATTTCACTTGTTTCGCCGTCCTACCGTGCTTGCCGAAGGAAAGGGTTGCTAGTACCTGTCGCGACCATGCAAATCACCCAGAGCAACGCCGCTATTTTTGTGACTAACCCATCCCCGTGCACCGTTACCTTGGTTCCAGGGGAATGGCTCGGCAGAGTGGAACCAGTGGATAACGCACAAGTCCTGGACGTACCTGATGACTCGCGTTGTCCCAATTCGCGTACCGTCAGTGCTGTTTCCACTTATGGTTCATCATCTCCTGATGTATTTGGCCCCTACATTGATGACAATCTTACGTCGGTACAGCGTTCCAAGCTTCTGGACCTGCTGCGAGAATATCATTTTTCTTTCGATGTCGGACGAAGTTCTCTCAGTCGCGCGTCTGCTGTTACACATCGTATTGACACTGGTGCCCATCCACCATTACGACAACGTCCCTACCGCGTGTCGGCTGCTGAACGTCGGGAAATTAACGAGCAGGTTGATGATATGCCCAGACGCGACGTTATTTGGCCCTCGGACAGTACATGGGCGTCTCCTGTTCTTGTTGCGAAGAAATATGGTTCTGTGCGGTTCTGTGTGGACTACAGACGGTTCAATAATATCACTCGCAAAGATGTTTACCCATTGTCGCGCATCGATGACGCAATTGACAGCCTTCACGGAGCCGAATTTTTTTCTTCTCTCGATCTGCGCTCGGGGTACTGGCAAGTACCCATGGCTGATGACGCTCGACCGAAAACTGCATTCATCACACCCGACGGCTTGTACGAATTCAACATCATGCCGTTTGGTCTACGTAATGCACCTGCGACCTTTGAGCGCATGATGGACACTGTTCTGCGCAATTTGAGTTGACATGGCACACGTGCTTGCGTTAACTCGATGACGTTGTTGTGTTCGCCCCAGATTTCTCCACGCATCTCCAAAGTCTGAAAGAAGTTTCCGCACGTGTGAGCAACGCCGGCTTGCAACTAAATCTGAAGAAGTGCCGCTTTGCAGCACGGCAACTCACCATCCTAGGGTACGTCGTGTCTAAGGATGGCAATCTTCCTGACCCAGTCAAGCTTCAGGCCGTGGCTGAATTCCCCAAACCTGCGTCCGTCTAAGAACTGCGCAGTTTGTGGGCCTGTGCTCATACATCCGACGCTTCATACGAAACTTTGCTACGATTATATCACCGCTAACGAAGCTCTTTGGAAGTACGGGGCCCCTCAATTCATGGTCGTCTGAGTGCGACGACGCGTTCGCGAAGCTCCGCCATTTGCTGACGTCTCCTCCCAATCTATGCCAATACGACCCTACTGCCCCGACAGAGGTACACACAAACGCCAGCAGTGTAGGCCTCGGCGCTATCCTGGCGCAGCCAGGACAGCGCCGAGGCCTACACCGCTGGCATCTGTGTTACCTTGATTCCCTAAATATGTCATAGCATATGCAAGCTGTACGCTCACAAGAGCCGAGACAAACTACACCACCACGGAGAAAGAGTGCCTGGCGATCGTCTGGGCCCTTACAAAATATTCGACCTTATTTGTGTAGTCGCCCATTCGATGTCGTCACCGACCATCATGCACTATGCCGGCTTTCATCATTAAAGGATCCCTCAGGCCGTCTCACTCGTTGGGCTCTTCGCTTACAAGACTACGACATCCGCGTGCTGTACCGCAACGAACGCCAGCAGGCTGACGGCGACGCCCTCTCGCACTCCCCTCTGCCTGAAGGTGATGTGCTCTGCTCGGTATCCTTGGCTGCTGTTTCTGCCATTGATGTTGACATCATCGCTACGGAACAGCAAAAAGATAATTGGGTCAGCCCGCTCATCAACTTGCTCTCTGATTCATCCGCAACGCCATCCACGCGTGCCTTGCGTCGTCTAGCTCACAATTTCGCCATCAGTGATGGCCTTCTACACCGACGCAATTACGACGCCGATGACCGGCAGTGGTTATTCGTGATACCCCGCAGTCTGCGGTCAGAGATATGTGAATCCTTCCATTCTGATCCGCAATGCGCACACTCTGGGGTATTCGAAACCTACCATCGCATTCGACAACGCTACTTCTGGCGCGGGATGTACCGCTACGTGCAGCAGTTCGTTCGCTCCTGCCTCGCTTGCCAACGCCGCAAACCATCAGCAGACATGTCGCCAGCCAGTTTGCAACCGTTACCTTGCCCTGAGCGTCCGTTTGGGCGCAAAGGTATCGATTTGTATGAACCACTTCCTCTTACGTCGGCTGGTAACCACTGGGTCACCGTCGCCGTAGATCATTTAACGCGATACGCCGAAACCGCCGCTCTCCCTGCGGCTACTGCGCGTGATGTTGCGTTCTTCCTACTGCATCAATTCATACTGCGCCATGGTCTACCCTAGGAGCTTCTCAGCGATCGAGGCCGTGTCTTCTTGTCAGAAGTCGTCGACGCCATTCTCACTGAGTGCCATTCTGTCCACCGCAAAACTACTGCTTACCACCCGCGGACGAATGGTCTAACCGAACGATTTACCCGCACCCTTGGCGACATGCTTTCAATGTACGTCACCGCCAACCACACGAATTGGGATACTATACTGCCCTTCGTCACCCACGCCTACAACACCGCCCCTCAGAGCACGACTGGTTTTTCACCTTTCTTCTTGCTGTACGCAAGGCACCCGTCACACACCATCGACAAATTACTCCCGTACACGCCGGATCTATCTGAGTGTGCACCTATTTCCGAGACAGGCAGGCTTGCTGAAGAGTGTCGCGAGCTGGCCAAGACATTTAAGACGCATGAGCAAGAGCAGCAGAAGAGTATTCGTGATTGCTCCGCCACTTCTGAATCCGCGTTCCTTCCTGGTTCCCGTGTATGGCTCTCAATCCCGACCTCTGTAGGTGGCCTTTCTTCCAAACTACTCCCGAAATATGAAGGTCCCTACCGTGTGCCCGAGCGCACATCCCCAGTCAACTCTCTTGTCGAGCCAATATAACAATCTTCGGACATGCGCCGTCGCGGGCGCGACATAGTCAACGTGGAGCGCCTGAAGGCTTACTATCACCCGCTCATAGTGACAAGCTGTTAGGTCACCAGGCGGCTGCCTCTTCGACCCCGGGGTAATTGTAGAGAAGCCGCCGAACACTGTAGTGGGTCAAACTCTCAAGTGTTCTCTAGTGGGTATACCCAAAAAGGACGCCGCTCGAACTGAGAGTCCTTTCTTGGCCGTTACTGTCGCCATTGTGTATACTCGCTATGTGCCTGCTAATAAACGCCTTACCAATATATACATATATATATATATATATATATATATATATATATATATATTGTGAGCGCTGAATATGTATTTCATCTTCATCTGTATGACCGAAAGATTGTAGTGATCATCATCGTAGGTCACGCAGGCTGGCTCTCTGGCTCGTGCGTCTCGATTAAAAAGATAACCTGAATACTGCCGTACCGGACGTGGTCTCATAAGTGGTGGAGCGTGCTTTGGTTCCCACGTCCTCCTGCTCTACCCGTCACCCCTGGAGCTCCGGTCTGGTCGATGGTTGTGCCCTCAAGCAACAGCGACGGCAGAACCCAACGCATCCGCTGCTGCAACCGCTCTTTCTCAGCCACTCAGGCTTCACTACATCGTGAGTGCCTCTCACCGACACCGTCCGGTATTTTCCGGCCTTCGCAACGAAGACAAAGAATGGCTTGACAGTTATGATCCAACCATTGTTTGTAATTATAGCGACGAGGCGCACAAACTGTGCTACGTTCCTTTTTACCTCAATAACGCCGCCATAACCTGGTATTACAACCAGGAGAGCGACTTCTCCATTTGGTCGGCCTTCACGGGGCATCTCCGTCAGGTATTTGGCATGTCTGCAGGATGCTCTGTGGTAGCGAAACAGAAGCTCGCAACCCGCATTCAGGGGAACGACGAATCGTATACGTCCTACAGTGGAGATATTCTAGCTCTCTGTCGCCGAGCACAAAATGACATGACTGAGGTCGACCGCATCCGACATCTACTGAAAGGTATCAACTCTGTGGCCTTCAATTGTCTCGTGATCCAAAATCCAACTACCGTCCAGGACGTCATCAACACATGCCAACGCCTGGACGCGCTTCATTCCATGCGCCTTCAACACGCCTCGTGCGAAGCTCGCTTTACCGGAGAGCAGGAATTGCGGGCCCTTATCCGCACAATTGTCAGAGAAGAACTCCACGGCCTTTTTCCAGGCAACCCAATCATTGCGTCTGTCCGCACACCTCCTCCCAACCTCCGTGAGATAATCAAGGATGAACTGGCATCAATGACAAGCGCTGCACATGCCCCGTGCCTGCGGACGTCGGATGTCACCATGTGGCTGAGATGACACCGCAAGTGCCAAGGCCACGCCACTATTCTACATGGCGTCCTCAGCACCACATCTTCTTCTACTGTGGCATAAGGGGTCATATTTCTCGTTTATATATATATATATATATATATATATATATATATATATTGTTTATACCTACTACTATATATCATTGTATATACCTACTCATGGTATATATATATATATAAAGCATTGTATCATACCTACTTACTCTGACGAAGGCCGTGCCACGGCGGGAACGTTAGTAAATACAATTTCTTTTTCAAATGTGCTATCTGCTAGTTCATTCAATATATATATATATATATATATATATATATATATATATATATATATATACGTAGAATATAAAGAGTCTGGTTTCGGTTGCCGTAGATTTAAAAAAATATAAGTATACGCCTCTAAATCTGTTTATTGGTGACGTTTCAATCGGAGACCGATCTTCATCAGACGAAATTTAGTAGGCTCCGACGCGTTTTTATGCCAACTTCCAGCCGAGAGAGAGTGAGAGAAAAAGAAAAGGACAAAGAAAAAAAGAAAAAAGAACAAAAAAGCGAGCGATAGAAAAAAGAAAGCGATAGAAACAGAAGAAAGCGATAGAAAAAGAAGAATTTACATATACCAGTGGCCCACTACCCATCATGCACTGATAAGCTGCCGAACGGCCAGGTGTGCGTACTACGCATACCACGTTCATTAAAAAAAGAAAAAAAAAGTAAAAGAGAAAAAAGAAAGGAAGGAAAAGGGAAAAAAAGAAAAGAAACAAAAAAACGTACCTGGGCGAGTGGTAATACCACCCATTAGACACTGATAGGTAGTCAAACGACCACGTTTGCCTGCTACTAATGGCAAGTGCATTTTCTAAAAAAAAACGAGTGGTAAACAACATACAATCAAGGCAAGTTTTTTGGTCCAGGGGGCTAAACTAAGCTAATTCCAGTGATGAAAACTTTGACTCCTCAGGTTCACCTCTCATCAGCTTTCCCGGTAGCTTGTAAAAAAAAACACAGTGCATTCCTTGCGATCATTGTCGCTGTCGCATTCCACCTGTTCTCCCCCTCCATAGTTGCTCTTGAAGCCTGGTGAAGAGGGCTTCGCCAGAACGATGAGATAAGTTTAAAAATGGAAAAAAGAAAAAAGGTAAAAGGGGAAAAAAGAAAGAGAAGTACAGCAAACAAGCGCTACGCGTGTCAAAGCTCCGCACGTGCAGGATAGGCACATGCCACTAGCTACGATCTCCGGTCTGTGGCTCAAAAATAATAAATATATACTGGAGGTTGTTTTTCAAGTTTTTACCTCGGGGCTTGGATGTGTCTTTTACTTGGTTTAGTGGTCCACCTTTCTCGGAATGCGCGTGCCCATGCCGCACGCCCGAACACGTGCCCCGGGTAAAATCAGAAGAAAAGAAAAATGATCATTAAGGAAACCAAAAAAGAGAGAAGAAGAAGGAAAGAAAAAAAGAAAACTAAAACGTTTGGTTGGAATAAATATTATCCCGAATTTTCCAGAGCGCGAATTGAAGAAAGTATGCCTGGAGTGTTAATTAGACCAGCTTTAAATGTCTTAATTTTATAAATCATGTATGATTCGCGCTGTTCACGTTCCCTTGTGCTAGAGCAACCGCTTTGTAAGAGTGTGACCTTTATGGAGTCAAATGGGTGGTTTCCTCAGTTAATATGCTGAGACAGAGGCAGATCCGGAAGTGAATGAACAAGTGAACGGTGGTTATTGAAGCGGGTGCGAAAGGCTGTTTCAGTCAGTCCTATGTATTGAATACCACATTTTCCGCACTCGAGAAGGTATAATAGATTGGAGCTGTCACAGTTAAGGTTTGAATTATTGAAGTACTTGAAATCAGATTGTGTGCTTTCAGCAACGTTGGTTACCTGTATGTGTTGGTACACCGTGCTGCGGGCTTTGCCACATAGTTTAATCCAGTTATAGACGTTTTATCGGTTTTTGGCCGCACGAGATAATCTTTAATGTTTCTGGGGCGTCTATATACCACTCGTAGAGGGGAAGAGAAAACTTTTTAGAGTCGTTCACTCTGTTGTAAGATGTTAAAGTGTTTCTTTAGAATTTTGTTTACGTTAGGGGGGTTGCTACAAAGATTTAAAACTAAGTTCTTTCATCCCTCTTGTTTCAATTTTTCTGCTGGTCAAGTAGCTGCTGTCGATCTAGGTTTGCTGCTTTGTGTTTGGCGTCTTTGAATATGGAAGGAGGATAATGTTGTTTTGAAAGTACTTTGCGCAAGTTCTCTTTGTTGGCCTCAAAGTCTTCGGAACGGGAGCAAATTCTTTTGAATCGGTGAGCCTGGGAGTACGGGATGGATGTCTTGCAGTGACGAGGGTGACAGCTATCGAAATGAAGGTATTGCTGCCTGTATGTAGGCTTTTTTTTAAACGTTAGTAGCTAATGACCCGTCTTTTACTGTTACGTGGACTTCTAGAAAATTCATTTCAGTTGTTGAGTACGAATAAGTGAACGTTATGTCTGGATGAATTTTGTTAAACGATTCTATAAAATTGATTAAGCTGTCTTGTGTGTCTGTCCAAATGATAAAAATATCATCGAGGAAGCGTTGGTAGAGAAGTGGCTGAATTTCCTGGGTTGATAGAAACTTAGTTTCAAGGTCATTCATAAAGATGTTTGCATAGTTAGGTGCCATGTGAGTCCGCATAGCCGTGCCAATTATTTGTAAGTACTATTGGTTAGAAAGAAAACTAGAAGATGTTGAGCTGGAGAACCACCTTAGCGAGGGTTTCAATGAGTATTGGGTTTGGCGAGTTGTCAGATTTATGTGAACTATAGGCTTGTACTAGTGCTCTGACCCCGTCACTGTGTGGAATTGGTGCAAAGGGAAGTAACATCAAGAGTTACAAGAAATGCATCCTCAGGGATTATGAGATCTTTGATCGTCCCAATGAAATGGTTGGTATCTCGTACGTAGGAGGGGTGTGTAGGATCATCATCATCATCATCGTCATCATCATCAGCCTGACTACGCCCACTGCAGGACAAAGGCCTCTCCCATGTTCCGCCAGTTAACCCGGTCCTGTGCTTGCTGCTGCCAATTTATACCCGCAAACTTCTTAATCTCATCTGCCCACCTAACCTTCTGCCTCCCCCTAACCCGCTTCCCTTCTCTGGGAATCCAGTCAGTTACCCTTAATGACCAGCGGTTACCCTGTCTACGCGCTACATGCACTGCCCATGTCCATTTCTTCTTCTTGATTTCAGCTATGATATCTTTAACCCCTGTTTGTTCCCTAATCCACTCTGCTCTCTTCTTGTCTCTGCTCTTCTTGTCTCTGCTCAGAAACCCCACATATCAATCAATCAATCTTCTTGTCTCTTAAGGTTACACCTACCATTTTTCTTTCCATTGCTCGCTGCGTCGTCCTCAATTTAAGCTAAACCCTCTTTGTAAGTCTCCAGGTTTCTGCTCCGTAGCTAAGTACCGGCAAGATACAACTGTTATATACCTTCTTCTTGAGAGATAGTGGCAATCTACCTGTCATACCTTGAGAGTGCTTGCCGAATGTGCTCCACCCCATTCTTATTCTTCTAGTTACTTCAATCTCGTGGTTCGACTCTGCGGTTATTACCTGCCCTAAGTAGACAGTCTTTTACAACTTCAAGTGCACTATTACCTATCTCGAAGCGCTGCTCCTTGCCGAGGTTGTTGTACATTACTTTCCTTTTCTGCAGATTAATTTAAGACCCACCTTTCTACTCTCCTTGTTTAACTCCGTAATCATGAGTTGCAATTCGTCCCCCGAGTTACTCAGCAATGCAATGTCATCGGCGAAGCGCAGGTTACTAAGGTATTCTCCATTGACTCTTATCCCTAACTGTTCCCATTCTAGGCTTCTGAAAACCTCCTGTAAGCACGCGGTAAATAGCATTGGGGAAATTGTGTCCCCCTGCCTTACACCCTTCTTGATTGGTATTCTGTTGCTTTTTTTTATGAAGCACTATGATAGCAGTTGATCCCCTGTAGATTTCTTCCAGATTGTTTATAAATACTTCATCTACGCCCTGATTCCGCAGTGTTTGCATGACGGCTGATATTTCTACTGAATCAAACGCCTTCTCGTAATCTATGAAGGCTATGTATAGTGGTTGGTTATACTCTGAGCATTTCTCTATTACCTGATTGATAGTATGAATGTAGTCAATTCTTGAGTAGCCTGTTCGAAATCCTGCTTGTTCCTTTGGTTGATTGAATTCTAATGTTTTCTTTACTCTGTTAGCAATTACCTTTGTAAATAGCTTGTTTACTACAGAGAGCAAGCTGATCGGCCTGTAATTCTTCAAGTCCTTGTCATCTCCTTTCTTATGCATTAAGATGATGTTAGCGTTCTTCCAAGACTCTGGTACTCTTCCCGTCAGGAGACACCTCGTAAACAGGGTGGTTAGTTTTTCTAACACAATCTGTCCTCCATCTTTCAGCAGATCTGATGTTACCTGATCCTCACCAGAAGCTTTGCCCCTTTGCATGCTCTCCAAAGCTTTTCTGACTTCTTCTATCATTACTGGTGGGGTGTAATCTGGGTTACTGCTAGTTCTTATAGTATTAAGGTCATGGTTTTCTTGGCTACTCTACAGATCACTGTAAAACTCCTCCGCTATTTTAACTATCCTATTCATAATGGTAGTTATTTTGCCTTCTTTGTCTCTTAGTGCATACATCCGACTTTTGCCTATCCCAAGTTTCCTCTTCAACGCTTTGACACTTCCTGCGTTTTTCAGAGCGTGTTCCATGTTATACCTTCTTACATCGCATACCTTACGTCTATTAATCAACTTCGAAAGCTCTGCCAGTTCTATTTTGTCTGTTATACTTGACACTTTAATGATTTGACGCTTCTTAATTAGGTTCTACGTTTCCTGGGAAAGCTTGCCAGTGTCCTGTCTAACTACCCTGCCTCCAACTTCCACTGCACACTCCGTAATGATACTCGTCAGATTATCATTCATTGTATCTACGCTAAGGTTGGTTGCCTCACTAAGAGCCGAGTATCTGTTCTGCAGCGACACTCTGAATTCCTGTACTTTCCCTCTCAGCGCTAGCTGATTGATTGGCTTCTTGCGTATCAGTTTCTGTCGTTCCTTCTTCAAGTCTAGGCGAATTCGAGACCGTACCATTCTATGGTCACTGCATCGTACCTTGCCAATCACTTCCACATCCTGCACGATTCCAGGGTGTGCGCTCATTATAAAGTCTATTTCGTTCTTATTTTCGCCAGTAGGGCTCCTCCATATCCACTTGCGGTTTTCTCGTTTTCGGTAGAAGGTATTCAAAATCCGTAAATTATTGCGTTCTGCGAATTTTACTAGTAGCTCTCCTCTGGCGTTTCTAGTACCGACGCCATAATCTCCTACTGCCTGGTCTCCAGCCTGCTTCTTCCCTACCTTTGCATTAAAGTCGCCCATCACTATAGTATACTCTGTTTTTTCCTTACTCATTGCCGATTCCACGTCTTCATAGAAGGTTTCAAGTGAAGCGTCATCATGGCTGGATGTAGGCGCGTAAGCCTGTACTACCTTCATCTTGTATCTTTTTATTCAGTTTAATTACGATACCTACCACCCTTTCATTAATGCTATAGTATTCCTCTATGTTGCCAGCTATGTTTCTGTGAATTAGGAACCCCACTCCCAGTTCTCTTTTGTCTGCCAAGCCCCTGTAGCAAAGGACGTGCCCATTCTGTAGCACCGTATAGGCCTCATCTGTCCTCCTAACCTCACTGAGCCCTATTATATCCCATTTAACACCCTCTAGCTCCTCGAATAGTACAGCTAGACTTCCCTCACTAGATAAGGTTCTAGCGTTAAACGTTGCCAAGTTCAGGTTCCAATGGCGGCCTGCCCGGATCCAGAGATTCCTAGCACCCTCTCCTGCATTGCAGATCTGACCGCCGCCGTGGTCAGTTGCTTCGCAGCTGCTGGCGACTGAGGGCCGTGAGTTATTTGACGTAAGCATGTGGGAGATAGTGGCCAGATACTGCACCATGGTGGCCAATCCTTCTCTGGTGAGGGAGTGCGTTCTCGGCGGTGTTTGCCGGTGAGGCCGCACCTCAGGCCTCTTAATGCAGTTCCATCAACACGCGGATTTTTTTGTTTTTATTCCCGTTGGGAACTGCGCGGGTACCGGGATTTGAACCACGGACCTCTTGCATGCGAGGCGGATGCTCTAACCACTACGCCATCGCCGCAGCACGTGTGTAGGATGTATGTTCTTAAGACTCCCTAATTAAGTGTGTAGGATGTATGTTCTTAATTAGGGAGTCTAAGTAACTTGATATTGGTTCGGTGAGGGTACCTCTTCCTGAAATAATTGGTCGGCCGGGGTTTCCTTTTTTGTGTATTTTCGGGAGCATATAGAACCGTCCTGGTTTGGCACGTGCTCAGTAAGTGCCCTAGATAGATTAGGATCTAACTCTCCGAGCTCTACCAGATCATGGAGTGCGGTAATTATTATAGCGTGATGGTCTAGTGTTGGATCTTTATCCAGTGGTTTGTAGAAGTATGTGTTGGTTAGTTGGCGGGTGCCCTCTTGGATATAGTCCGATTTATTTATTATTACGATTCCTCCTCCTTCATCCGCTAGTTTTATAACGATGTCCGTTCGGTCACTAAGTGCCGTAAGTGCTTCATACTCCTTTCTTGAGAGGTTTTTGGCTGCTGCCGGTCTGTGTTTGTTATATTCCCGAAGTATGTCTTTTTGGATGGCTTCGATGTAGGTATCTAGATGCCTTTCCCGCTGAGAGCTTGGTGCCCACTGTTGCTCTGAACTAGAAGGTACTTTGGTAGTGGTTTTTTTTCTGGGGTTTGTCGAAAAAGTATTCTTCTAGGCGAACATTCCATGTGAAGTTATCAAGATTTTGTAATAAGGAGAACTGATTGTATCGGCTAGTGGAGGGGCAAAATGTGAGTCCGCGCGAGACTACTGTCCGTTCATGACTGCTGAGTTGGACGTTGGAAAGGTTAATTATGTTTTTTCTATAATGTGTTGTGAGGTAATAAGGCCTCTCGGCCAGTCGTTTACGGTTTTTGGCGCGCAACCAAAATGTGGCACAACCACTGGTTTTGGGCCCTCTGAATTGTTTGTGTATAGCTCTTGAAAGTACGGAAGTTTATCCCTTGCTATTTTTTCTCCTTATTTTTAAAAATTCCTCCGTTCTTTTTTCTCAAAACGTTCTAGTTCAGTAACTTCGATAGAGGATAGGGAAGCTTTGGATCTCGCTTGACAATCCACCACCCTCAGAGTCGTGAGCACCCTTTCACAGCGCCCCACAACGACTTCAGTTAATTTATGTGAAGCAGATTCTAGGATAACGTTACATTCTTGAGTTTCCTCTTTGTTAAAGTCATGCATCGATGACCTAAATGATAGCTGGATGCCCCGAGGGGCGATACCGTAGCGTAAAAAGTTTTTTTAGGGTTCATACAAGAAGTTGATGGAGCAGACGTTTATCAACAATTTTTCTTAGTTTAAGAAAACGGGGTTTCAGGGGTGTAGGGTGCGCGTCGTCTGTGGGGGAGATAGTCAATGGGTTAGAGTGATCAGATTGTCATAACCTAGTTGAGCCACAGTATTTCCGGAGATCGTACCTTTTTGAGGACGGAGCAGATGTTTGTTCCCTGGGTGCTGGAACGGAGTCTGATGGCTCGCAGTCCTTTGTGGTAGGTGGCCGGCCTGCCGAAGTAGACGCGCCGTGCTCGGGCTGTGTTGACCGTTGTCTAGTTGAAGTTGGTAGAGACCTTGATCTTGAATGTCTCGGTTCTCCGTCTCGGGGCCGTTGAGATGGTTTTCTTCCCCCGGCCGTTGATGTGGTCGTCTCTGTCTTTCGAATGATTGGTGCTGACGCGGTGAATTTCTGCGACGAGCTTGCCGTGGTCTCGGTGCGTACTGGATGGGGTTTTGTTGCCTGTTTCTTCTTCGAATGAGTATGTGTTCTGGTCGCATGTGTGGTCCCTTGTGCAACTGCTTGGCTGCCCTCTGCCCCGGTACTTGACTTGAGCGCCTCTGCAAAGGATTGCTTTGTTGACACCAGCTGGCTTCTTTCAGTGGTAGGCAAGTGGTCACTCCAGGCTCCCATGTGGTCCCTCTGAGTGTGCAGGTTCACATTGTAGATGTTCCACGCAAGCACGGATACACCAGTGAGGTTCGGTGTACGCCGTCAGCAGCCAGCACCATTTGTGCCGGGAAGTGGTGATGGCATAGTCGATGAAAAACACGTTCTGGCGGCTTTTGCACAAGTTCAGAAGCCGGCTATTAAAACGATGTGCCTGCCTGTTGAAGTGGTTTACTTGCCTCCAATTCGGATGCCGGAGACGCCTGTTGGAGCCTCGAGGAAGCACCAAGGCGGAAAATATGGTTCCAATGACTCGCCTTTCCTTCCTAATAGAGTCCAGGAGTATGGTACACTTCGCGACGGCTGCATCAGCATTGGTCCTGGCGATGTCATTCGTCCCAACGTGAAGGATCAGAAAAGAGGTACCTGGTAGTACGAAGTCCAATAGTCCGAAAATGTCGTCAATTCGGGCACCAGCCTGCGTGATGATTGCCGGAGATTCAGTGCTCGAAGGGTTGAAGTGTTTGTGGACATGCCTCGTCTGCGAATCCCCCAATACAGCCCAAGTGGGAGATTGCTGAGGGAATTTCCAGATGACTTGTTTTCCACAAGCGTGAACGGCATCCATTGTGAATAATACGTAGATTATAAAGAGTCTGGCTTCGGTTCCCGTATAATTGAAAAAATAAGTATACGCCTGTAAAAAACTGTTTAATGACGACGTTTCCATCGGAGACCGATCTTCATCGGACGAAGTTTAGTAGGCTCCGACACGTTTTTATGTCAACTTCCAGCCGAGAGAGAGCGAGAGAAAAAGAAAAAGAAAGGGAAAAAAAGAAAGCGATAGAAACAGAAGAATTTACATATACCAGTGGCCCACTACCCATCATGCACTGATTAGCTGCCGAACGGCCAGGTGTGCGTACTACGCATAGCACGTTCATTAAAAAAAAGAAAAAAAAGAAAAAGAGAAAAAGAAAAGAAAAAACAAAAACGTACCTGAGCGAGTTGTAATGCCACCCATTATACCCTGATAATTAATTAGTCAAACGACGACGTTTGCGTACTATTAACGGCAAGCGCATTTTGTTACAAAAAAAACGAGTGGTAAACAACATAAAATCAAGGCAAGTTTTTTGGTCCAGGGGGCTAAACTAAGCAAATTCCAGTGATGAAAAGTTTGACTCCTCTGGTTCACCTCTCATCAGCTTTCCGGGTAGCTTGTAAAGAAAACCACAGTGCATTCCTTGCGATCATTGTCGCTGTCGCATTCAACCTGTTTTCCCCCTTCATAGTTGCTCCTGAAGCCTGGTGAGGAGGGCTACGTCAGAACGATGTAATAAGTTTAAAAAAAAGAAAACAAAGAAAAAAAGGTAAAAGAGGAAAAAATGGGAGAGGAGAACAGGAAACAAGCGCTACGGTGTCAAAGCTCCGCACGTGCAGGATAGGCACATGCCACTAGCTACGATCTCTGGTCTGTGGCTCAAGAAAATAAATATATACTGGAGGTAGTTCTTGAAGTTTTTACCTTGGGGCTTGGATGTGCCATTTTACTTCGTTTAGTGGTCCACCTTTTTCGGAATGCGCGTGCCTATGCCGCGCGCCCGAACTCGTGCTCCGGGCGAAATGAGAAGAGAATAAAAATTTTAAATAAGGAAACCAAAAAAGAGAGAAGAAGAAGAAAGAATGAAAAAAAGAAAACTAAAACGTTTGGTTGGGATGAATATTATCCCGAATCTTCCAGAGCGCGAATTAAAGAAAGTATGCCTGGAGTGTTATTTAGACCAGCTTTAAATGTATTAAATTTATAAATCATGTATGATTCGCGCTGTGCACGTACCCTTGTGCTAGAGAAACCGCTGTGTAAGAGTGTGACCTTTATGGTATCAAATGGGTGGTTTCCGCAGTTAATATGCTGAGACAGGCATAACCGGAAGTGAATGAACTTGTGAATGGTGGTTATTGAAGCGGATGCGAAAAGCGGTGTCAGTCTGTCTTATGTATTGAATACCGCATTTTCCGCACTCGAGAAGGTATATTACATTGAAGCTGTCACAGTTAAGGTTTGAATTAATGAAGTACTTGAAATCAGATTGTGTGCTTTCAGCAACGTTGGTTACCTGTATGTGTTGGCACACCTTGCCGCGGGCTTTGCCACATGGTTTACAACCAGTTATAGACGTCTTATCGGTTTTTGACCGCACGAGATAATCTTTAATGTTTTTGGGGCGTCTATATACCACTCGTGGAGGAGAACGGAAAACTTTTGAGAGTCGTTCACTCTGTTGTAAGATGTTAAAGTGTTTCTTTAGAACTTTGTTTGCTTTAGGGAGGTTGTTACAAAATGTTAAAACTAAGTTCTTTCGTCCCTACAAGATGTTGCTACAAAATGTTAAAACTAAGTTCTTTCGACGAAAGAACTTAGTTTCAACATTTTGTAGCAACCTCTCTAACGTAAACAAAATTCTGTGCACAGCGTCACATGAGAACAGCCCAAAAAAGCGTCACAACCACAAAAGTTCGACATCAATGGCTAATGACGATGCAAATGATATTGCGATGACCAAGGAAAACCACCGCACCCTTTTAACAGGACTGTTAAGTGCAGCAAAACAGTGCAGACGTGCCACTCACAGAAGCGTCCTTATTTCAGCACAACGTTATTGCGAATGAGCCACAAGAAAGCACTTACAAATTATTCTTTCATGTCATTGCACTATTCACCCCACCGAAATAGCATTTCATTGTATCAGCTTACCTCTTCTACCCCAACCAGCTACGAAGAAGATGCCGCAGTTTCCATCCCCATAAGTATATAACAGGTCTTCAAACGAGTAGTATTTATCTGCAGATGAAATAAAATGGCAACTGGATATGAAGCAAAGTCATTATTCTGTAAATTCTCTTACAATGTTCATTCAGGTAAATACAGCCAGTCAAACTGTCAGACGATGCTCAATACGCACGAAATTTTCTGAACTCAATAATTTATGTCAATAAACCAAACGCTTCATGAATTCTCGATTGTTTAATCGGCCTCATTCCCTTTATTCACTTGCTGCGCCATGCAAATATAGCAAAACACTAGCCATGACAGAAGTGTATGTCATTTAACCTGATCGTGGTACTTTTTGGCTGCTCCTATTCAATTTATAATAATTGAAGGCTAAAGAAAGAATGAAAAAAATTGAAACCACAGGACTCATTTTACGCCGCAAACATCGAATTCAGGATGTTAGTAAGGAAGGATCCTAGAATAGAATAATGATACCTGTTCTCTAAGCAAGAGGAAGATCAAATAGAACTGACAACAAATTTCCACGTTTGCGCATATCTATGCAGCCACAGACAATGCTACAAAAACGCCAAACATGAACTACACACTGGGTGATGAATTAAGAAAGTAATTGACATTAAAAATAATATGATTTCATTCAGCAGTGAACGCTGGCAGCGTTTGTAGACTTTTTGGAGCGTTACAACAATCACAATATCTGTTAACAGTGAGTCTGTTCTTCCCTTTTGTATTATATTTGTCTCAAATCGCATTTCACACTCACTAAAAAAAGGAGCCTTAGTCTTTTTTGAACGTCATCACAACGATACTGAAAAAAGTAACACGTTGAATTACACCAGGAAGAATTACAAAGAGGGTTTTGGGTGCGAGAAACTACGCTTATATTATAAGTCAAGAAGATCCAGAGACCTGCCTAAATTTCAACCCTGTGGTGTTCTTCAACTGACTTTGATATCGGGCGGCAAAGTGGCCTCTAGCATTTCGTTTTAATTAAAATGCGACCACCACGCTCCAGATCGAACCCTTGACTATCCGGTCAGCCGCCGAGCACCACGAACATTGCGCCGGATAGGGTAATTCTGGGCGTTACTAAACGCCAGTGTACAATTTCGCAAGACGCTAACAGCACAGTGCGGTTACAACAAATGCACAATATCAGTTGTTGAGTGTTATCTTCGGAAACACAGGGCCTGATCAGGCGGAGTCGAAAATGAGCCATAACTTTTCAACAATATTACCACCACTCCAATATTGTATATCGTATGATTTCTATAGTGGCACTTATTCGCGACTGGATAAAAACTTGTGTCAAAAACTTATTCCGATGCCTTCACTAGTACTTGGACTAGAAAGCATGGCAATTTCGTGCAATCGAAATACTCAATTGTAAGAAAATTTCAGAGTTCAAGTTTAATAAGAAGTGGAAGCCTTCCGAAGTTGACAAAATATCATTTGACTGACCGTCATTTAAATTATTTTTCAGAGTCTACTCGCGAATTCAATGCCTGATTAGTGTTATGGATTCGGCAAAAGCATGTTCTGTATTTTTGAAGTTGCAGTGACATTAGTGCAATTTTTGGTTCTAAAATGTGGCAGAAGATATAGCTTAACGTTCTTTCTTTCCATTGAATTCTTTTTAATGCTTAAAATCTACATTCCAATATTGATGATTTCACTATAAAAGGCATGTACTGCATCAAAATACTTACGGACCAAATAAACTTTTTTTTATTTTACCAGAAAAGAAGTCACTGATTTTATACATTGTTTATTTTGAACCCGACTAAAACGCAACTTTCGCCAATGAAACAGCCACTTCATGCTTTCAGCGAAAGGCAATGTGCAAATTCCGTCATCTGGCAGGTTCTTTCAACACAATTTTTGTTTTAGGAAGAACAAGGAAACATTTTGCTTATTCGCGCAAAAGTAGAGAAGCAGCGAGCAAGTCATAATATTTGATAGAATTTAACGTCCCAAAGCACGATAAGAATATGACAGACGCCGCAGTTGAAGGCTCCAGAAATTTTGACCACTCGGAGTTCTTTAATGTGCACCTAAATCTTAGCACATTGGCCTCAACCATTTCTCTCTACATCACAAAAGCTTGCGACCGGCATTCATTCCCACGACCTGCGGTACAGCAACTGAATGCCTTAGCCATTAGACCACCATGGCGGCTCTGCGAAACCAGTCAATCCAAGCATATATAGAGCTATGTTTTGTTCTCGAAAACCTCGATAAACCTAACAGCTACCAAGGTGAGGCGCAGGAAATCCTAGAATAATGTGTTCCTTTTGTGTCTCCTAACACGGGTGTCGTAATAGCAACCAGACACTGTGCGTCTCTCCCGTGACACATATCTCTGTCTGGGAGAAGCGGCGAGCCAGCAGCGAGCCGGCAGGCATGTCAGGATCGAGCACGGCACCTCCATCACAAGACGCGCGCAGTTACAACGTGGGAAGCGTGTCACCTTTTGCCGCGTAGTGGATTCAATAAGCGTCAGGCATCTGCAGCATGCTTTCCGTTAATGGGCCTGTGCATATTCCTTGCGGTTTCTTTGGCGATGGTTCAACGGTGGCTACTTCTATACAAATCTGCATCATTGCTAACGGCCCTCTCGCCACCCGCTCTCGCTGTTAAAAAAATTTTTTTGAAGGTCACCATTGATGACTATTATTCTGTTTGGTCCTACGGTGGCTTCTTCATTGATCTTGCCCTTTGCCGTTAATAGGAAACTTGCAAATATGATTCCTTCGTTAATATTGTTGCAGACCTATTTACTTCTTTGAAATACAAAAATAGTCCAGCAGTCAAGATGGCAGCTGTTGTATTTTTTAAACACCAACACGTCGTCCTCCTCCTCTTCACACAACCCTGCTTAAAGACAGTCACAACTTCATAACATCGAGCTTCGATGGCAAAAGCGCAACTAGGCGCTTGTTATCAGGTGTTGGATGAGAGGTACGTATTCAGGCGAGTGACGTGGATGATGTCGGAAGATGTGGAGAGCATCGAAGGGTAGAGAGGCTCATAGGTAGCATCAGTTACCTGCCCTAGCACACTGTGAAGCCCGGAGTACTTCCGTAGCTTTTTGACCAGGCCAACATGCCGCGACGGAGTCTACAGATGAACAAAGTCACCCGGATTAAAAGCGGATGTTCCGGTGGTTGCTGTAATAGCTGTTTTTGGCGGAGCTGCGAGTTCTAGAGGCATCTATGCGCAATTTGACGAGCCTTCTCGGCTCTGCTACAAGCGTAGCGAGCAAATTCTGTGGACAGCTGAGCATTATTGGGTACAAGCGTGTCAAGTAGCATTGTCTGGTTTCTTCCATACAAAAGCTAAAAGAAGGAATATCCAGCACTGTTAAGGCGTGAGCTATTGTAAGCGAAAGTGACAAAGGGTAGTGCAATGTCCCACTCGCGATTATCAGTCGAGACGTGCAGGGCGAGCATGTCAGTGAGCATACACTTTAAACATTTTGTGCGGCCCTTCGTTTTGGCATGATAGGCCATCCTAAGCTTGTGCTTGGTTGCACAAGAACCAAGTAGGTTGTCGAATACAGTTAATCAAAAATAGTGACCATGGTCGGTGACCAGGCGACGAGAAGCGCCGTGATTTAAGATGACGTCTTGGATAAAAATGTCAGCGATGTCTGTAGCGCAGTTGCTTGGCAGAAATCTCGTAAGGGCAAAACAGGCCTAATTATCTCTATCGACGGCGCCCTACCTATTACCGTCAGTAGAAGAGGCATAGGGCCTAGCAGATCGACGCCAACACAATATAAAGTTTTGGGATGTAGGTCGATCGCTTGAAGGAACCCGCCGGGGTGTACAGCTGGCCTTTTGTGGCCAGCTGTACACCCCGGTACACCCTGTACCGGTCGTTACAAAACGCTGTAACGACCGGTAGAGTCCAGGCCAGAAAAAGCATCGCGGACATTGTCGTACGTGCCGGCTACACAAAGGTGGCCAGCCATTAGTACGTCATGTAGTTGCTGGAGCATATTCGCATATGAGTGGGTACTACGAGTAGTCATCCTTGTCCCACAGGGTGCATGTTGCGGCGGTACAAGATGCCCTCCATCACGACGAACATTCGAACCAAACTGTCCGTCGAGCCAAAATCCAGGTGGTTGACTAGAACTCGTTGAGATGCGCGGCGCTGTTGCTCACCGCCCAGGTTGCCGAAAATGGAGAGCGAGAAAATACACATGAACGCATCGTCCATTCCGAAATCTGGAGAGTCGACGGGGAACCGAAAGACGCAGTCGGCATCTTGGTGTAAACGGCCGGACTTGTAATTGACTGTGTACGTTAATTCCTGGAGGTGCATAGTTCAACGAACAAGACGCCCTTTCGGATCCTTGAGGGCTGAAAGCCTACATAGAGTGTGATAATTTGTGGTAACAATGAAAGGCCAATAAAATTCACTAATTGCTCATGCAAGCGCCAAGCACTCGCACTCCATACAAGAGTACTTGCCTTCGGCAGGAGAAAAAAGCCGGCTGGCATGCGCAAGAACTCGATCATGACCCGATTTGACGCTGGGCTAACATTACGCCAATACTGTAGCCACTATAGTGGCATTGCTGGTATACGATTACTTCGTACCGTCGTTGGAGCGCATGGGTCGAAGTGGGCGAGAATCGGGGGCATGAACAAGAGTGTTATCAGCCGGCAAAAAGCCGTAGCTTCATCAGGATTACACTCCAATGGCACGTGTTTCTTCAGAAGACCAGTGAGGGGCGTGCGACCTCTGCAAAGTTTCTGATGAATTGTCAAAAATATGAGCATAACCCCACAAAACTTTGAGCGTCCTTGACACAAGTTGGTATGGCTAAATTGAGGACAGCGTAAACCTTGTCGGGATCGGGGTGGATGCAGGATAAGTCAACGAGATGCCCTAAAATAGTAAATTGGTGATGCCCAACAAGGCATTTCGCAGAATTAATTTGGAACCCAGCCACACGAAACACTCAATGCCTGAAGGAAATTTACTCGAGGTGAGAATAAAATGAAGGGGCAAACACTATCACGTAGGCCAGACAACACAGGCACATTGAACACATAAAATGACGCAAAAGCGTGTTTATCATCCGCTCAAACGTGCCAGAACTTTGCACAAGCCGAATGGCTATCTTCTAAAGTGTGGAGGTGGTCAGGCATTACAAAGGTGGTCTTCTCCTAATGGAGGTCTTCCATGGAAATTTTCCAGTAATTGGAGCGTAGGTCTATCGAAGAAAATTAGGTTGCATCGTAAAGGCAGTCTAATCACCAACGAGGAGGCGGGTATGCATTCTTTTTGGTGACCTTACTTAAAGGCTGATAGTTCGTACAAAAACGCCAGGTATTGTTTTTCTTTAAATAAAGCTACAAAAGACGCCCACCGACTCTAATAAGGCTATATGCTTCATTTTTTGAGCAACATATCGACCTCATAATCAATAATTTGCCGCTCTATTTTGACACTGAGTAGGAACGCCTGTGAATTGAAGCTACATCACCGGTATCTATGTGGTGTTTGATTTCAGAGGTTCCTCCTAAGACCTTACCGTCTAAGTGAAATATGTGCTCGGAGGTCTTAAGGAGATCAGTGAGGTCTTTGACCTGCAACGGCAACAGGTCTGAGGCACTTATCTTGGTTACATTTTTGTGCAGTGTTGAAGATGTGATGGCGTCGTACTATGCGGGTTCGGGGGGATCACAGCGCCCCGTTCAGGTGACACTGATGAGATCTGGCACTCGTGCGATGGTGAGAGAGTGGCGACAACATTGCCTTGTGGTTGGAGCTGAGGGCTCAGTCTGAAGTTCAGAAGAGGAAGGCACGTCTCATTCGCTGTAACACTTAAAACAGTGTATGGAGAGGAGACATTGCAGGCAGGTAAAACAGCAGCAGAGGGAGATACAACGTAATGTCCCTACGACACACTGAGATTCGCTTCAACAGTGACACAAGTTAAGACTTGTGGTGGCAGGTGAACAAATTCGGCACACAAAAGCTTCTTCTGGATCATCTTCGACGCGTCGGGGGCTGCAGGCAAGTCAAGTTTCACAACGCTGGCTGAGCAGTGAATTACAGCAGAGTGGTCAGACAAAAAATGAAGTCTTAAGTTGACGTAATGAGGACAATGAGCGAGAACGTGAAATAGAACGGACGTTTGGCGGTTGGTGAACCTCACACGTGCGGTGCACATTTCGAGCACAGCCGGAGTCGCTGCACTAGCGACACATACGAATGTGAGCTCGGTTGGCGTAGGAACGTTATTTAACCGTGCACGGTGAGAAGAGTTGCGAGTTGAATTATGTGCGGCGGTGTCAAGGACGGCAGTACTAGCCAAGCCATCTACTTCTAGAGTAACCAGTTCTGGCCCGTAGTCAGTCAGCAAGGGGTTTTCAGGTCAGAAGTCTAATGAAGCGTCACCTGCAGGAGCTAAATTGCTCACTTTTACAAACAAGGACGTTCAGTAGGGCGGGGCGACGAATAGTGTTGGTGCTGGGGTGACCTGGAGCAATGGTCATGCGGGGACGATGAACGGGTGGAACGTCAAGCTGGTGTGGCAGGAGCGCTGTTACATGGTCCACCACCACGAGTGCCAAACTGCAGTGACTTGTGGTTGTCGTCACTTCGAAAGCCAAAAATGACCAAGGTAGATAGGTGCCAGGACGACAGTAGCGAGAAATATGTCCTACACCGTGGCAATTAAAACAAATCAGCTTGTCGTACTGCGTTTCCACTGAGCAGGATCACGATAGCGGCGGACTTTTCTGGTGCAGGAGAACGTGCTATGGTACTGACAGAAAGTTCCGTCAACGAACATACGGGGTGCAGTCCCACGTTTTCCAGCCTCTCCCTCACAACCTGCTAGATCAACGGATTGTTTTCGATCATCAGATTGGCGCGTTAGAGAATATGGTGGAGACGCTGCCTCAATTTCTCGAGGCACGGTGTGAACTACGCTCTCGTTGGTATAGGCGGTTGACTACATACCGGCTGATGTCCTCGCAGTATGAAGTAACAGCCGTGTTTAGAAGTCGCAAGAATATCTTAATGACGCAGCGACTTTTCAACTCTTTGAATCAGCGGCACTCTTTGATGAGGTCAATAGTTGAACTATCCTTAGACACGGGTAAGTTTGAAGCAATATTCGCAATCCCTTTGAGCGAAAGATTTACTTCGTCTTCTTTAGTCACGTTGGGGTCGACACGAGGGCAAAGGTTTAGGACGTCGAGAATGTAGCTGCCATTCGATTCGGTCGTAGTTTGTGCCCGACAAGAGAGTTCTTAGAAACAACGCACTGGTGTCGGGACGGCTTTACCAAATAGGTACCGAAGCTTCTGTTTGCAGGAATGTCCTCTGGTTACGTCCGCTTCATGAGCTTCAAGCCACGCGCCTGTTGTTCCGCAGAAATTGAAGCTAGTAGACTGTTGAAAACCACTGAAAATTCGGAATCTGTCTTCAACGTCAACGTGATCAGTGCCGCAGAAGTTGCCAGGATCGCGCGGTTGCGTCAATACGACCGACTGTAAAGGAGGTACCGTAGTCGTGGCTGAAGCAGGAGCAGCAGAATTGATTTCAGTCACATAGTGGGGCTGTCCTAAACGCGTCCGCTGGGAAGATTGATCTTTCGTCTTCTACGTCACCAATATGTTGTATCGTACGGCGGACGCGCCGCCAAGAGCACACAGCGCACAACGCTAAAGCGCGGCCGACACAAGGTACGCAGCAGCCGGTAGCCAAGCAGGAACTCTATATAGACTATCATCGCTATGCATACATATGTAAAATGGCCCCTAGGGGCCAACCAACCTGTTCCGAAACCGTAACCAAAACCACGACACCACATCACCCCCCTCTTTTGAAATGAAGATGTGGGGTCCTCCACGCAACCAATGCACAATAATACAATGAACAGAATACGCCAAAGAGTGAGAAAATGGACAACATAACAGCGTGGAGAATTACACCGCAAACACACGAAATTACAAAGGTGATCTACACTTGAGACGAAATAACAAGCACAGACAGCACGTAGCACAACGAATGAAGAAATAAAAAATGTATAGCATGCAGACCAAGAATACAACAACAAGGCACAATGCCATATAACTACAACATCATCCCCTTTCCCGAGAGGATGTCTGCATAGTCATTGTCGTGTTTGAGTCCATGGCGTCGACGCCTGTAGTGGTGCCATTTCCACGACAGACATTGTCGCCGCCAACGGCAGTGCGGTGCTTACGTAGGAATCTGCCCACGTACTGTCCTTCCAGTGCACTATCGACCCAGTAGGGGCCGGAACAATCATGTGATGATGCTCCAATGGGGCATGGCTGAGCGGCATCGATTCAGGTGCCGTGCAGAGAATAATAACGGGCCCGACTGGCGCAGACGCGACCAGCCGAAGCTCATCCACCGCACGCCGAACAGGGACCGCCCCAGGAATCCTGGCCGGCACGCTCGGCGGATGCATCTTCGGTGGACCGAGAACAGAACCAGCATCCCGGAGACCACCAGCTGAGACGCGAACTGGTAAAGCATGGTCAGCAGCGGCACACCTGACCGGAACAGCGATCCTAGCAGTAGAAGTAATCCCACTTGAAGCAGGTAGAGTCCAGGCTTGCCCAACCGCAGGAAACACGGCAGGAACAGACACATCAGGAGCAGGCACACCAAGAGCACGGCCAGCTGAGACACCGACAGATGCAGTACAAGCGAACACGCTGTCAGTCTGGGCTGGAATCATCATAGTTGGTGAAGCTGAAGTAGGGCCCGGTAGGATTGGCGAATTCTCCGCAGAACTCATAGGGGCCCATGTCACAGCAGGGCTGGAAGCATCACATTGTAGCAGTATGGGTTGAGGAGGACGACCGCAACGACGTTGATGCTGGCGTCGCGTAACCGAATTGACCTGCAGAGCCGCCAGCTATTGCAATGCACGGTCCACGCGCTCCTCTTCCCTGGTTTGTTCCAACGCCGAATGAACAGGGAAAGCGCCCCCATATGAATGAATGACCGAAGCAGATCGGGGTAACACAGGCCGTGTAGAATTTGGTCCTGTGTCATGCTATCTGCAGCGGTGCTGAAATTGCAGTCGTTGGCCAACCACCGCAGCGCTAGAATCAGTTGGACGGCAGACTCGTCCGGCTCCTGAACTCTCCGCCGGAATCGGGCACGTACGCAGAAACCGTCTTCAGGCGGTGCGAAGTATGCGTCCAGAACGGCTAAGGCCTGCTGGTATACGTCGGAAGTTGTGCCATCTACTGACGCCTGGGCGCCTTCACGCAGCGTCTGCTCGTCAGCAGCGTTGTAGTACGCTTGCAATCCCTCCACTTCAAGCACGTTGAGCAGCAACGCCTTTTTGGCGTCTGGCGTAGCATCCGAGGCCGCCGCGTAGATGTACACTTGCACGACGCGACGCCACGTCTTCCAGGGAATCGGAGGCACGCCAGGGCATTGCAGGAACGGAGGTGGTGGAATTGCGGAGAACATGCTGCTGCCGGGACAGACCGTACCGACTTGGTATGGTCTGTCTGGAGCCGCCACACGTTTGAAGGTCTGCAGTCCGGTCAATCCGCCGAAAGGTTCTTGGGTAGCGTCTTGAATGTAAGCCGCACAGCAGAACAAAGTAGAATGGAAAATGGCTCACCTTTCGGCAGGATAGACGCGGGGAAACGCAGGTGTGGTCTCGGTGTCACGAACTGGTGATCCGCAAAATGAAGTATCGGTGGGCTGTATCCGGGGTGCTGAACATGGTAGCACAAGTAGCAATTGGTCGTATGCCCACTTTCGGCCAGATGCACGTGAATCACATCCTCGTCGCTCATATGTTGTATCGTGCGGCGGATGCGCCGCACAGAGCATACAGGGCACGACGTTGAAGCGCCGGCCGACACGAGGTACGCAGCAGCCGGTAGCCAAGCAAGAACTCTCTTTACATACACAAGCATCGCTAGCTATGCATATGTAAAAGGCCCCCTAAGATCCAGCCAACCTGGTTCAAAAGCGCAACCGAAACCACGACACCACACAGCATGTCCCTCAAAGTGTTGCGTATGTATTGATATCTTAAAGTTGAGAATATTCAATTGGTAAAAATGGCAGCCGTTGTATTTTTCCATCACCAACACGTCATTGTTTTCTTCCTGGCACAACCCCGCATAGAGATAGCCGAGACTCCGCAACAATTTCATTATTGTAATATTAGGAGTTGCCCTATAAAAACGCTTTATACAGCTGGTACATAGATGTCAAGATAATGTCTACAGCCAGCGTTACGTGGCATCAATCTCATTTAAATGTGACCCTTTTTCACAAATTCGTCGCTTTTTCTCGTAAACCACCACTGTGGTCGGTGTAGAATAGGTGCCTCTAGGCAGCTTCTGGTTATATAGGTACAAGCGCACTCCTGACCTAGTGCTCTGCAGAAAGTTCGTAGGCGCCTGAGAGGGCACCCACCTTGTGGGAAATGTTTGCATGGAACCACCAGACATAAACTTAAGGTGATACCTATTTCACATTATTAGTGGTTTCCAAATATTATAATTGTGAATTGTACCCTCAGTATAGTAAAGGCATGTTACAAGGATAATAATAGATAGCGCAGTAATACAGAGAAATAAATGCAGAAAAATCTACTTCCGAAAGATTTAACTTGCTTTGCAAGAACCTAGCTACTTCTCTCTGCCAGGTGTCATTTTCGGATGCAATCACGCATAATGGGCTATCTACCTTGTGTGTCTTTGCACTGAGAAATATGTCTAAGTTGAGGTCCTTCTCGGAATCTAACTTCATGCACAGCCTGGCGCAGCTATTAAAATCGGTAGACTCCAAGAAGGCTATTGGCTTACATGTATATTTCAGTGCAAAGACACACAAGGTAGATGGTCCATTACGCGTAATTGTGTCCGAAAATGACACGTGACAGAAACAAGTAGCTAGGTTCTTGCAAAGCAAGTTAGAACTTTCGGAAGTAGATGACCCCTTCATATTTAGGAATTCTGAATGAGTGATTGGTTATTTGAAAGAAAATAGTGATAAACGATTCCGGGCCGATTCTTTTGATGTTAAAGACCTATATTATTGATTGCCTCACGAACAACTGCTAGGTTGTATCGAAAGTAGCATTTACCGCTACGGCGTCACAGCCTTTCGAATTAAGCGGGTGTTTATAGTGTTGGTACAGCACTGTGTGTATATGTCTTTCTAAAAGTTCTGTCTTTTTTGCGATGATAATTTATTTTAAATAATCTTGAACCAACTCGCCAAGCAACACTTTTCTGCAGACATACACCACAACAAAAAAGATGTTGCATTATATGTGATCTTTAAAGACCTTAAAGATTGTTTTGCCCCAAAAAATAAGTCTATTTAAACACTGAAATAAATAAGTAGGTTTCCTGAATAAGCAGTCTCACGAAAAATCCTGAGATGGCATTATGTGCAATTCTCAAGGTTCCAGGCAATAAACTTTCTTCACAATAAAATAATCGAGCAAACCACTGTTTTCAATACAAATAATGTGCATAAGTTTTGCGAATACACTTGCTCGCCGTAGTGATTGGAAAGTTTGACGTGGAATGACCCTAAAGCGTGTGAGTTTACCTACAATGTGGCAGGCGCTTCTGCGAATTCGGTGTAGGAAATATAACATGCTTTAAAAAAACTTCTGTAGCCCGCATGTCAAAGCCAGACAATATTCGAGACATGAACGAGACCTTCACTAAAACAACTTGGTCAACACTCAATGTTCTGAAAACTCAAGTTTTCTTTCTGAAGAACAACACATTCGCGTGTTTATTTGGTTGCGGGAGATAAGTGTCTTGCTACATTATGCTTAAGAACTACATCAGGGCGGCGGAATATTCAGAGCACTACCCAAGCATTTTTAATACCGTGCCACAGCTACCTACCTCAAAACTTTCGAAATGTTCATGCTATTCTATTGTTGTTCACCTCTGCGAGATCTCTAGGTGCATTACCACGATTTCGGGAAACTTTCGCAAGCAGAAAACGTGGTAACAGTAAAGATATCAAGAACGCATGCGTGCTGAGGTTCAGAGAAATTCAATGAAAGTATTTGAAAATGTCGATCACACGTACTGTTCAATATTCAGCAAATTGGAATTAGTGTGGCTTATCTCATCATATATAATTAAGCGATGAATCATTAGGCAGTGATCAAATCCTTGCCTGCAATTTAGGTTAACTGTTGAAGATTACCATTTTCACTTCTTTAGCGCTCTTTTACACCTTTTCCTGTCGCTCAGCGCGACGCCTTTCCGACATGACACACATATAACAGTCGAAATGCGTACGTAATTCTATTGAATGTTTTTTTTCACGTCTTCTTGTCCACACCAAGCCCCATTTTTCACATCGTCCACACTGACGATATTTCCAACCTTTCACTGATACTGGCATAAAGCAGCAATTAATTGTCTTTGTTGTATTTTTCCAGAGGCATACCCACAATAAACTAATTTCCGCTTGATAAGGCACCGCACTACTGAGCCCGTCACGCTAAACTACAACACTGGTAGATTCCTGTTATCTGATAAAGTGGCTGCTCTAAATGTTCGAACGTTGGCGGGATTTTAAGAATATTTATATTCCACCTTGCGCACGAATACGACCAAAAGTCAATAGAAATGAGGCAACACTCTTCACACTGGATAGATCTAAGTACAGCCTTCTAACTACCAGACGTATAGACAGTTTCAGTGTTTGTAAACAAAGTGGCTCTCACCGAACGGCCTACCCCAGCAGACTTCCAGTGCGGCACTTCCAGCATTGCTTTTTCAAGGCCACGGTGGTGTTTTCGTGGTGCATTTGAGTTAGCTTCTCTATTATTTCTCGCGCATTTCTTAGGATGTCTTTGGAGCAACGTCTAGCGGCTACATGAAGGGGCTCGACGTAACGCACGGCTCGCGTGGACGACGAGCGCCTTGCAAAATACACGTCGTGGCATTCCGATGAGCACGGCTCCTGCTCTGTGTGGCCTGATCTGAGAGTGGTCGCGGCTATACAACAGAAAATGCATAAATTGCCGAAGACGTTTTTAACCGAACCTAATTGAGCCAGTTGGTTCTGCATGTCGACGATGTAGATGCGCTTTGAAGACGTAGACAGGGAAAAGACAGGTGTGCGCTGTCAATTCCCGGTCTGCAACTTCAAAGCGCACCCGCACCATCAACGTGCAGGAGAAGAGTTGGTTCATTCATAGTGAAGTTGTTCAATTAACTTTTTCGACTAGAACTTTAAGCCTTCCTTCTGTTGATCTCCGAACATATATTTGTGTTTTCATCTGAGTATGCAACCTCAGGATAATACGCTTATTTCTGCGTCTATGTCGCACCGTACTTTTCAAAGAGATCAGCGGCGATCAGAATCGCTCGCAATCTGACGTGTTCGTGTGACTGAGAAATTATAAAATGCACTGATGTGATAAGTCAATTGCGGCTGCCGGTTCACACGAACTAATATGGTTTACTCGTGAGTAAGCTATTTATGAATTAAACTTTCAAGTCGAACCTACGTAATTATACAGTCTATGTTCATACCCAAAATATAACTTAGCTTGAATGCGGTGATGTTCATTAGCGACAGAAAGACAGGCGATGAGTCATATTTGCGCGCCCAGATGAGAGCCCACTCGACGGCATAATCAAATTCAATGAGAACGAAACGTGAACACCATGACGTACATGTTGTGCGGCGATTCGTGTTAAGCGCGGCTACTTTGCGCCCTGTGTTGTGTCGAACAGTACACATCGTTGATATCGCTCAAACTATAAAATTAACAGCTTTGCGATGACTTTTCAGTGTTCGCTTTCACGTTTTGCTACCCATTTCAGCCGTCAGTACATTTGTTTGCCACGGTGGAAGAGGACAGCGACTGGTGTGTTCCCGGTAACCGGGGGCCTTTGATTAGTCTAATGTCTGCGTATCGCCTCTGTGCTATTAGTCTGCGCTGAGCATTACATTGCCTTTGATGAAGTGGGCCGAACAAACCTACGTGCTCTTAGCGGGAATCCAGTTTTTTTTGCGTGGTTGCTGCAATGCAGGCGCTCTTTCTATCATTATCGGTCTGAAAACAATATTTTGACTAGCCGATAAAGTTAATTCAGGCATGTAGACTGCATCCTGACTTGACACAGCTGTGCTCGATTTCCCAGCACTTCACCGGAATATTTTATGTACATTAAACATCTCAACAGAAGCAGCCGCGGCCAGCAACAAACGCTAAAAACCACGCAAGAACAAGCTAAACCGGAAGTTTTCAAGGGTGACTTTCCTCTGAATGCACAATTTTGCTAGGCAGACTCAAGCGAAACCGTCTATAGAAACATCAACGTTGGCAAGCGTGGAAAGTGTCTATCCACAAACACGTCCCCAGCAATGTCGAAGCCGCTTGCTCGAAGGGCTGGGACCAGGACTCTATATCACTTGAGTGAGTTCATAACGGTTTCCAAGCACCAATAGGCCATAATCACTTGCACACACGACACTTACCGAACACCTAAATAAAATAGGCGTTCTATAAGTAGGCCAAACGTCTCACGTGGCCCAGTGACAGCAGCGGGAACGTCAACACACAAAAAAAATTGCAGATCCCTAAAAGATTTAAAATTGGTGTTAATTTGAAGACGTCGGATGGAAGTTGACAGCGTTAGAACTTTTATTATTGAGCAAAACGTTGCGAATTCCCAAGAAAGATATGTACCAATCTACACAGAGGCAAACCAGTATCTTGAACAGTCACATATATGGCTTATATGGCCAATTGTTCACAGTTGCGTAACAATGCTAACAGGAACATAGTTATTATAGTGTCACGATATAAAGGAACTCAAAATTTGGTTTTAGGCGCAAAAAATAGGCAGACAAAACACTGTCTTAGGCCCCCAAAATCGCAATCATAGGCATGAATTCTTATTAGGAAAATTCAAATTCTCAAAGAAACATCTGCGGAATTCGTATCTACAACAGCAAACCGAAAAAAAAAAACACCGATCCCACGTACTGTGGGAATCGATGATATGGGAAGCACGAATCATAAAGTTGAAAGGTTCATTAAATTGAGCCGAACATCACGAGGTGGACGGAAATTTGCCATACATGACTTGCAAGAAAGTACTATCATATTTGGAAGTGTCAATTACCATCGTCCTCTACGTCACGCAATGCCAAATTTGTCATATGTGAAGGTCGCGAAATGGTCAGGAGTACGCTATGAGCGTAACATGTAGTCATGTTTACATAACCCGCATATCATGATTATCAAGTTTGGACGTGTTATTAACCTTCGTCGTCTATTCTTATCACCTGTTACCAAATTTGTTATGTATGGAGCTAGTGAAACGGCCACGAGCATGCTATGTTTCATATGGCACGAATATAATCATTATCATGTTTAGACGTGTCATTTACCTCCGTTGCCTATTCTCGTAACGTGATACGAAGTTTTGTACATGTTGAGCTAGTGAAACGGCCGCGAGCACGCTATGAGCGTAACATGTAGTCATGTTTCACAGGAGACGCAAATTATGATTATCATGTTTAGGCGTGTCATTTACCTTCGTCGTCTATTGCCGTCACGTAAAACGACATTTCGTATAAGTGGAGCTAACAGAATGGCTGCGACCACGCTATGACCCTACCATGTAGTCCTGTTTTACATAACAAACATGTCATGATTATCATGTTTGGACATGTTATTCACGTTTGTCATCGATTCTTTTCGCATAATACCGACTTTGGTATATATGATGTGAGCGGTAGCCCCACCGCGGTGGTCTAGTGGCTACGGTACTCGGCTGACCCGCAGGTCACGCGATCAAATCCCGGCTGCGGCGGCTGCATTCTCGATGGAAGCGGTAATGCTATAGGCCCGTGAACTCAGAGTGGGGTGCACGTCAAAGAACCCCAGGTGGTCTGAATTTCCGGAGCCCTCCACTACGGCCTCTCTCATAACCAAATCGTGGTTTTGGGACTTTAAATCTCACAAATCAATCAATCTGAAGCAAGTGGTAGGGCCGCAAGCACATTACCTGTGTGGTGTGTTGTCATGTTCTTATATCACACTCATGCCATGATTATCATGTTTCTACCAGTCATATACATTCGACATTCATCGGCGTCACGTTACACCAAATTTCGTATATGTGAAGCTAGCGAAATCACTTCAAGCGTGTAATGAGCGAGGCATGTATTCATGTTATTATATCACACGCATCTCATGATTATTTTGTTTTCACTAGTAATGTACCTTCGTCATCCATTCACATCCTGTAATACTGAATTAGGTATTTGTAAAGCTAGCAAAACTACAGCGAGCGCATTATGAACTTGGCGTGCTGTGATGATTTATATAGCGTGTATGTCAAGATGTTCACGTTATGGTTTGTCACTTATGTATGCCATGCAGTCATGTTACCCCATACCAGCCTTGCATTATGTCATGCAAATGAAACCGCCACAAGAGTAGCAAGACCATGAAATGGAAATCATAATGTTCATGACATAATTGTCATGATTTTCATGTTATTACTAGGCAGTTAGGATCATGATGCAGCCATGTGATGGCATACTGATTTTGGTATAAATACCATTATCGATATGGCCAGGTAAGCTAATCATTGTAGGTAGCTAGATAGATAGATAGATAGACAGATAGATAGATAGATAGATAGATAGATAGATAGATAGATAGATAGATAGATAGATAGATAGATAGATAGATAGATAGATAGATAGATAGATAGATAGATAGATAGATAGATAGATAGATAGATAGATAGACTCAAAGTGGCCGAAGTTTGCTAAGGAATGCTCCGCACTAAAGAAATGGTTCATGATGGCCGAAAGACGCCAGTAGTTTAGCATAGCCATGCAGCATTTTTCCCGAAGAGTCTAGCATGGTGATTTAGGTGTACACCGTCGATTAAACACCCTCCTTGCTCTCTTCTTTTCGGCATGGCAATGAAGGGCAGAACAGGAGGAATATAGCCAGACTGCTAAAAGGTCAAAAAAGTTTTTTAAGTTTGTATCAACCTGACGTCATCGCATAGGGCTTATTCCTCCTTCGTCAGTGTGTATACCTTCAGGGCCCCTCGCTAAGTTTGAGCATTCCTAGCAAGCAAACTAAATGCATGCACAGGGGGCCAACGACCACCTCTGCCAAAATTCGCAACACTGCGTGCCCTGGAAAGAAGTGAAACGTCACAGTGAACACTGCTTACGGGCACTCGCCGAAATATGATGGAGGTGACGCGCACAGCAATGACTTGTCCAGCGTACGTCGAAAAAGTATGTGCTGCCACAAGATTTATTCGAGACATTGTGTAATTTGTGCACTCTGTTGTTTGAATAGAAGTGTGAAGGTTGATACAAATATTAAAAGATGCAAATGAAGCGTGTGCACGTTATTCACGTTTTTAAAACCTAGCATTGAATAACATCCCAAACTAAGCTTCCTCCACAGTGTTTGCGTTGATGTCCCTGCCATTCTCGCAACATATCGCTGCCACCCTTGACAACCCTTGGCGTGTTTTGGGGGCATCATTCCTGAGAGCCATTCAGTGGTGTGCAACGCTGTGTGTCGAGGTAAGGAAACATGATTCAGGGCAGCCTTTCCAAATTCCAAATGGGCACGCTTAGAGGAAACCATCCTACATCAACCAGCAGTTAAGTACAGACAACGGTGAAGCCACACAACGTCACTTGCGTGCATGACCTAGCTTGGGCGTGTCATAAGAATGTAATCTTGCCTGCGCATGGAACGCGTGAAGTATACACTAGGCGAGTGGCAGTGGTATCAAGCTCACCTTCCCGTATAATTTTTTTCGCGGCAAGTGAAGAACGAATTACAAAATTCTTCGGCTTTAGAGCTTTGCTTTTTATTGGGTACACAATAACTTCCAGTGCCTAACTGCACTTTCTCATGCGAGCTCGTGCAGCGCCATTTAAGAGCTAAGCTACCAGCGAAAGAAAACTACGTGGGGTTCTGATTTTTTTAATCTGCAGTCCACGTTCCTTTGATAATACTCTACCGTCTTATTTGTTCCGCATTGTCCTGCAGATGTACAAAAGCACGTTCTGACCCCTTGGCGTCTGAGCAGACGTCGGAGAGATGGATGGTGGACGATGCGACGCAGATAAATACTTTTGTAGAGGCGAATCGGACTTCCTCTTTGCTAAGAGGCCACGTGGCCTTGGCAGTGCTGCAAAGAACTTCTGAGATGAAGTTGATGTTGCGTCTCGTAGACTTCTGAAAGCTCAATTGTATCCGGTAACATGAATAGTGATGTCCAACTGTAACTCGACAGCAAAATTTGAGGCTCAATAGAGCTCGTGTAGGCACCAATTTTAAATATGGGCATTCATAGGTTCGTCTAGAAGTTTAAGAACCAACGTCAAAAACAAGCTAATATACACACTATAAAATAAAACAAATGTCCTTGTTAACTTCTATTTATGCTGATATATCAAAGTAGCACAAAAGCAACGCAAGAAACAAAATAGGCATTTGCCTATAATCTGGTCTTTAGTTTATTAGCAGCACAAGAAGGGGTAAGCCGATATGTAGCGCTTGTGATCTCTAGTACAGCAACTATATATAGTGCTTCGTGTATCAACTTCTATGCACATGTTTTAAGTACTATAGACTTTAACTCGACCTCATGGCTGTATCATAACAGTGAATATGTTGTGTTTATCAAATTGAATCACAGTGCAACCATGACTGATGTTTCACGAGCATTCAATTCTTTCTGAAAAGCAGTTCTGAGACCTGGCGTGACTTTTTGCTGGAAGCATTTATTACCACACGGGAATGCTGGGGTGTAATTCCTGCTCGGACCCCTACAACCGATTCTTCGCGTTCATCGGGTCAAAGTTGCTAATATCAGCTTTGTCCTAACGATGCCGCGTTAAAATTACCACGTCTCAGCCCATCACTCCCGAGTAGACATAACTGCCAATCACCTGAGGCACATATACACAGACATATGGAACGTACCTGGCCATGGTACAGAGGTATGTGCCCCACATGTCTGGGCGAAAATGTAAGACAGTGCACGCAACGTAATTGTCACAATATTCATGTCATAATCAGCGAGTTATATGCGTCGAACCATACTGGTGCATCCATATTTTTACACAAATTTTGGTTTACCGCAACCTGGAGGGGTGATCACGGGAGCATTCTGACGGAGGCGGCTACGCAGATAAACAAATACGTACACTGTGACCCTATACAATCGTAGAATATATAGAGAGCAAATAATCTTGAGTGGGGCAATGTTTCGGAGGATTTTATTGGCAAACCACGAATTGTCCGTCCACTGGCCACGTCCAACTGTCCGTCCTTGCATTCGTAAGTCTGTATGTCTGTCAGACAGACTGATAGACAGATAGGCGCTGCAAAAGGGACGGGCGAGCAAAGCAGTTTGCGTAGCCAGCCGCTCGTTTAAAAACTCGACTTCGAAGACCACAGCTTCGCACACAGCTTTATCGTGTGCGACCGACTGTTGTTCGTCAGCAACCTAATGCTGGTCGGGATCATCAAGAACAAAGCGAAGCGACCTAACGCTGGTCGGGATCATCAAGAACAAAGAGAACGAGACTAACGCGCTACGGGTTCGCGAAGCACGTTTGGCAATGTCGACTTGAAGGGTGGTGCCGTCAACGACAATGTTAACAGTGACAACGATGACGACGAGAGGCTTCTGGAGCCGTTCAAGTCGTACTTTGTGTACGCATCGTGTTAGGACTCGTTGATACGTGGGCACGTACCATCGCAAACACGCGTACAGCGTGTACGTGCGTTTGCGAAAATGTGACTCCTTCAGGCTCGTCAGTCTCACATATGCAAGGAAGATTGGTTAGTCGACTACTTGTGCACTCGACACGGGCTGCACTGCGTGTTCAACAACGTCGACAACGGCAACCGGCCCACCACCATCCACGGCAGTTGCATTGACCTACTCTTCACCAGTTACGCAATCGCATGACCGCTCCTGAAAGATTCCGTGACAGTGCACTTTAGCGACCACAGAACAATCATCCTCTCCGTCCAGTACAATGACGGCACCAAGAAATAAAAAGACACTCGCTTCTCATCAAACAATAACTACGAATAATAAAGCCGAAATAACGATTAAGCATTCCTAACCAAATCCAATTACGCCAAAATTCACGAGATATTCCCACCATTCTGCGACGAATTACGCGATTTCGCCCCGTGAAAAGATGCGGGCGGCTTTGTTATCATATATTTATTATTACAAGTACGTTCATCTAGTGTAAATCTTAAAAACTAAACGAGCGATTGCTATGTATTACATACATGAAGGACGCATCACCCACGGCTTGAGGAGCTTCGCCCATAAAAGCATTCCGAAGGCGAAAAAAGCTTTGCATTTGAAAATGAGCCAGTTAGCGCTGTTCACAATGCAGCGCGTGCAATGCTGATGCACGTTTAGCTGTACACGGTCTTTCGTATAAGCTCTGAATTGGCGAGGTGACATTTGATGCAAAATTCATCGGGGTGGTCGGCTCCTATATGTACATACAACATTGCCTATTGTGAGTCACAGGTTGCATTAAAGACGTCGACGCGCAATAACATTAGCAGGCGCTCAGCTTGAGTCAGTACTCAAGTTCGCCCTTCAGAGGGAAACCACCTGCACTGTAGGAAGAGCCGACAAACTCAACTGAGATTCATAGTGGGTGGTGCTTTGCAAATGATCTCTGAAATTCAATCAAAAGTAATGTTCTTGTCATTTTCGTCTTTCTTGTGTATTAACAGTACTGTTATAATGTTCACTTGTTGCTTTCATAAGTGAAATGGCAAAATTACTACTATAAGGTAAGTCACCCTTTGTTGATTTGCTTCACAGCTTAAGTTCATGGCGACCTTTTCGAAATTTGATGAAGCCATTCAAACTGCTTACGCCATGCCTTGTTGCAGGGAGAATGCTTTTCCGAGAGAATGCATGTCATCCAGCTCCCAAACCCGCTTTGCAGGCAATATATGTCCTCATTCTCACGCGAGTGTTTGCTTAGGACGCCGATATGCTTGCTTTTATATTGAATATTTTGTCCCTTAATAAATTATTGGTCTTGTAGAACCCGTCCCACTTGTCTGTTTATAGCTATTACAGCTCTATTATTAGCGTTACAATCTATTTCATGAGTATAGGGCGTAACTTTCTACAAATGATCGGATCGATCAATAAGCCAAAATCCATTTCACAGGTGACACTAGGAACGTCAACTGCATTGGCCAGTGTTTTGCCATCTGCAACAATTGACATCGCTTTTTTTATTTTGGAACTCTATGTTATCGCAGGCTAAATTAACAACAACAGCTTCTATCTGTACTGCAGCGTGGTTGTGCCGGCTCGGAAATTCATTGGTGATAATCTTCAAGCAATAAACTGAAATCACCCTTGACCAAACCCGCTATGGAGAACCATCTCTTCAAATGGATGAAGTTCGCTAGAGCTTCTTAGAAAAGCCATCTCGATGTAATGTTATTTGTCTGCTGTTTTTTTAAATACCCCATATTCAACAACAATGTGACTGCGTCAACACCCATGCATTGACGACATGCCCAAGTGGGAGACAGACTGTGCAACTTTGCATTCAGCGGCTGCATTTCCGATGGAGGCGGAAATGTTGTAGGCCCGTGTGCTCAGATTTGGGTGCACGGTAAAGAACCCCAGGTGGTCTAAATTTCCGGAGCCCTCCACTACGACGTCTCTCATAATCATATAGTGGTTTTGGGACGTTAAACCCCACATATCAATCATGCATTCAATGTGGCGTGCGGCGCAACAATGCGGCAGTTTTAGTGGTGACGTTTCGTGACGTTTGGAGACGTCTATCGCGTCCACACCACCACATGACACGTTCAGCATGTATCAAAGCAAGCGCCTCGTCGGACCATCACATTCCCGCAGCCAATTATAGCATGGGAGACGTAGTTCGTCACGCCGCTGGTGGTGCCTTCATCTTGTCGCCACTCCCATCACCGTGGTCAAGGTGAGTTGATGCTGTGGATTGAGCCTGGAGTGACAGATATCCACCGCTTGACACGAAGTAATAAACATTGAGCACATTTCTTATTTGACTAGAGGTTATTCCGCATTGAAAAAAGTTTGAAGTGTGCCATTTCATTAGGACAACGCCCGCAGCGATACAAGGGCATTTAGCAGATGAACAGAGCGACACCAGCATCTCTGCGAGCTGGCTAGCTTCGCTTCCACCTTTTCTCTTCATATTGAAAACATCTAGAAAGGTAATAGTCTAAGTTAACGCACTACATACGAGTGCAAAGCTTAATAGTGTTTCAAAAAAGAAGAGCTCAATCTCAAAATCGCGTAAGAATGGCGTCGGTGAAGGCCAGTGCCTGTCATTGTATAAGCCCTACCGGTTGGAGTCGTGAATAGTCAGCTGTTGCCACTGCTGAAACGTGCGTGTAGTTTGCGAAGGCGTTTTGTTCACTTTTACAAATTGCCTTCTAAATGTGGATGCCGAGAAACCGCATAGGAGTTGAGTCTGCCGCTAATTTCTCATTCACCTCATGTGTCTTAAAACGTCGTACGCCACATGCAGGGACACTTCTTCATGCCTTAACGCATGAAGAATTGTACCGTCTGTCCTCGCACTTAAAAGAGAACGCCCGTGGCGCGTCCAGTAATCAGGCCATTTGTAGTGACATGCCCGGTAGTCTAGTGTTGTTGGCCATTGAGTAGTACTTTGGCGATGCATATCAGCGTTCACATTATTCATAATACTCTAGGACGGTGACAATAAGGGCTGCAGCGCGAGCACGAATGTGCTAGAAGAAACAGACAAAAGTCGAGGCACGGAAGGCAAAGAGGACAACACGAGCGCTGACTACCAATTGAATTTTATTAGTCGCAGCACACATGATAATATATACAACATGCAACCTGTGAACAGCCCACGTGAACAACATGACATATTCTGGGGAATGTTCTGATAAAAAGAAGGTACAAAAATGGCTAACCCTTATCTAAATGGACAAACACAGCGCTCGTGTTGTCCTCTTTGCCTTCCGTGCCTCGACTTTCGTTTGTTTCTTCTAGCACATTCGTGCTCGCGCTACAGCCCTTATTATCATAAATTCAAACCAACAGGCCCAAATCGCCATTCTTCTAGGACGGTGATTTCGCGCTACGGTCCTTTAGCAGTGATTGAGTGATATGTGTGGTTTAACGTCCAAAACCACCAAATGATTATGAGAGACGACGTAGTGAAGGGCTCCGGAAATTTCGACCAGCTGGGGTTCTTTAACGTGCGTCCAAATCTGAGCACACGGGCCTACAACATTTCCGCCTTCATCGGAAATGCAGCCGCCACAGCCGGGATTGGATCCCGCGACCTGCGGGTCAGCAGCCGAGTACCTTAACCACTAGACCACCGCGGCGGGGCCTTTAGCAGGGTTCCTGATGCGCAAACACCCTCGGCCGGCGAATTCCAGTTGCTTCGTATGATCAGGTTTCTTCCGTTCATTACAAATGAGAAAAACTAGGCAATGAGTTGTATGGTTCTTTGTCATAAAAAGTCGTGACTGAAAAATATGACATGGTGTTGGGCGAAAAGTAGCTATTATGGGGAAGAGTGTTAATAACGAAAAAGGCGTTCTCTGTGCACTTCTGCCGCTGCTTTATTTCTTCCATGCAAAGAAAAACTGAGCAAATTCCCCTCTTATTCCGGACACACTGAACTGTAGGCAGCAGTGGTAACTGAACTTGACTCTATTTCATTCCATTTGTATTAGTCTACTAATATCTTTTTGGCCAGATATTTCGTCAGCGTTTCACTCTTCATATTGGTGCATGACATCTCACTCACACCAGACCTCACGAGCAATCTCTGGTCTATTCGAACTTTGTTCTAAAATGTCTGCATTGCTGATATGTCACTGTGTGACCTTAATAGTTTTAGTAAGTACAGTTGCCACATGTTTCTTTTCAAATAACGTTTCCGAGTCGTTGTCTTAGATTGTTAAGATGGGCGCGGTTTGAAGAATCAGGGTTTTTCATGCCAGCGACTCCTTGAGAAGTAACTCTCTAAAAAAAAGGAAATGGGGTACCAATGTGCTTTAGATAAGCTCGCCTTCTTGTGTAAAGATTTCTAGAGTAAGTCTGAAAGTTTTTTGATTGAGTAAAACTTCCATGAAAGCATAAAAGTTATTTCTTGGGCAATCGTACACCCAACTCTTAATCACTGGTGGCAGGTGTTTGCGCCATCGAAGTCCGCGAGAGCTCTTGAGCCTGTGTACGTAGCACTGGGGTGGAGGAAGAGAGAAAAGGGGGTCAAAGGTGGTGAAGCAGCGGCTTTGTTCTTCATTAAGGGAACTTCGCCCTTATTTGCAGGTTGTATGTCATGAACTTTTGCAGCTCGACGTTCAGCGCAGCGAACACCCATTTCACTGCTAATAGACGTCTGCGAAAGACATGAAGTGCCTATAATACAAATAGTTCTGATAGGATACAGTAAGCTGGTTCATCCTAACCACAACCTATATGCTGTGCGATTGACAATATACTTTCTCGTTCTAGGCAGTGTCGATGATGATGTGCTAGCCAAACCCGTCTCACATCTGAAACAACGGCTCGGGGCTATGAAAAATTATTCCCGGTCTCCGGCCCCAAAACAACACGGGAAAATCCGCATTCTGCAGTCTTTACTGGAGCTTCCCAATCTACCTTCTAACAAGGCGCACATCCAACAGTCCAAACACACCCACCTTTTCTTCCATCGCTCTTCGTAGTCTTTGTATTTCAATGTTGTATGAAGTGAGGCTATTCTCTACTCCTTTTGTATATGCCTTTGTGCAAATCAACATATCACTGCCATGAAGGATTGAGGCTGCGGCCGCGAGAGATACACCCTTTATACTATCCACTGCATCAACGCAGACTAAACGATGAAAAGACAGCGCGTGCAAAGGCACGACTGCGAAAATATGACGTGAGCGACCGCGCCCAGCCACTCAAACTACACTGCGGTCGTCGTAGCCACGCAGCTCTGCCTCCACGACCAGCCACGAACAGTTTGCCTGATGATCTGAGTATTTTTTCTGGTTGGGACGCGATGGTCGGCTTTGGGAGCGTGTGCTTACTCGCACATGCGACTCATGACACGCTGCACGATGGTATTGTGCTTGGAACGGAAATGCTGATTCGTGATGGTTACGATACATTAAACGCACTCACAGGGATCTTACCGCTGCGTTTGCCGCTAAATAGATACCCGCAGACAAAAATAAAACATAACTTCATTTCGCAGTCTAGAACTAAGAAAACGCTCGAGGAACGTCCACTTGAATATTACAAAGCTCGTCAAAAAGTGTTCAAAATACCAACTTTTCAAAACATTTTCATGCTCTATCAAATATAGGAAAATCGCCATATATTACGTCACTACGTTACCATTCGTCTCACGAACATCCATGGCATCATATGTTTCAGGGTGAAGAATTTTTCGTCCATTTGTGAATGTTCCCGTTAAATTGAGCGATTTCCTGTGTGTAAGTCATACAATCAATAAGGAGATCTTAAAACACTTGGTGATTGAAACTCACCTTGGAGGTGTCGACAGAAAGCGTCTTTCAAATTTGGCTGACTTATTGTCTGACTTGGTCACATTGTCAACTTTGCATTCACTTTCTCCCTTGGTTGTTAATAACGTCCATATTTTGGTCCCTTTTGCGTAAAACTGAAAAAAATGGCGCATTGTACAAACTTAGCAGTTTGCAGAAAGGCGTCGAAAAGTTAGACAACCTACGAATAAATATAAGCTCTTTGTTTATAGCAGCACTTTCTAGCACATTTTGATTGTGATAGAAAGCTGTGTATTCAGAGTAGCCTCGCGCAACGCGTGTTTAAAAGTTGTACGATCATAGGGTCACGCTAATTATCAGCTACATCACTGGACCAGTGATAAATTTAGCCCAGGCACACCTTGATGGTCACATAGGCAAATATAAGTTTTGTTCTTCAGAATACGCCTACTTAAACATATCTGCTTCACGTAATGCTTTGTGTTGCTTCTGCTGAACATTGACCTAGTGAGTCTGGAATTTTGAGCCGCCTTACAGAGAAATTTTTCCGCGCAACCGTTTGGTGAGTGGCGTCACCACATACCGATGACAACGGGGGAGGGTGGGTCAGCCCTCTCTGATGCCCCGTCCTGCATGGCATCACTGCTTCCAGCAAAAAAGAGATACGAGGTTTTAGCAAAGGCTGCGCAATTGCAGCTTTAAAGTATCTCTGTTTACAACAAACCCGAAACACCCATTCGACGCCGGCGTCACGCAGACCGCACCCCTGAGCTGACCCACCTATGTGAGAAATCGGCAATTGCTTTTTGCTATCACTGTGTCCCCTCCCCTTGCACTCTTTTGCCGGCGTATTATATTTCCTTTCACTTCTTCTCTTCCGTTTCTTTTGTTATTCACTGGTGGCAACGTTGAACTTGTTCTATCACTTCACGCTAGCGTAAACGCATTGCGTTTCAGCATTGATGCATAGCTGCCTACTCTATGTGTTATTACACCTTGGTGAGTACCATTTTGGGGCTTGGTGGTGCGCGGATGCCACACCTGCCGAATCATACCAAACGAGACCTCTTCGAAGTGAAATGTTATCCACAGCCAGAACGAAAGCAAGACAATGAGAATGATTTAAATTTTTCTCGTGTCGGAAATTTTCACAGAGCCTATTGGTGCAGGATACAGAGTAACAAAGATTAGAATCCGCGGAGCCTTTTGGGAAGTTAGCGAGAAGCTTCGATATAACAAGTTATTCAAACTCATAGAGTTTGAGAACATTCCTGTTACAGTGGGTCCACAGGCCTCTATATACAGTGCATGACGCAATATCTGACAATGACCTTCTCGAGCTTAGCGGAAGCGAACTACTTGAAGGGTAGTAAAATAAAAACTTTGTGAAGATACAAAAAACAGTGATTAGGCGTGATGACAAAAAATCCTACAACACAAACAGTAATTACCTCTGGAGCGAGAAGTCTACCCTATTCAATATAAACCGACTATTGTATGCGCCATGTCCGATCCTACATACCTGAACGCCATATTTGTCTCGAGTAGATCTGAGGTAGCGTTTACAACGTAGATCGCTAAGTCGTAGAGCGCACACTGCTTGGGCGAAATGTTCATTCATTGAACACTTCTCTAACACTTGCGCCTCAGCAGCCTGCTTCGCCAACTGCCACAGAAGTCATCCTGCTTATTTGCGGTCATTCTCCTCGTAGATGAAGTAGAAATAAGTAATAGAACTGGAGTTTAGAATCTACTCTTTTCAAGAAGTGCACAAGCATTTTGCTCTGTGTAACCAGTGCTTCCCTTCCTTTCCTGATGGCATACGCTAGGGCGCCGCGCAACACCTTAACGCATCCGCTGGTGTCACACAGAGTGTGAGCACAGTCTTGCTATTAGCGTCCGTGGCTGTAGTACCCTGGGCTGCTCCATCCCTTGCTAAACAAAGCGAAATGATTTCGGAATATGCAACAAACCAGGCCACTGAAAGTTCAGTTAGGTCCGAAACCACCCTGAACGCACCTGCGCTGCAGGTATCCTTCACCTCGAAAGAGCTGCATGATAAATAGAAGCCACGCTCTTGTAGTGCTTCAGATGCCAAAGTATAGGCGCACCTCTTGCGAGACCGCCTAAACAAGAGAAACTTCGCATGACACGGCCTCTAAAGGCCTTGTTGATTGAATATTATGTGGGCTATAACGTCCCAAAACTATCATATGACTGTGAGAGACAGAAGAATGGCTAATTTGTCAAGTTGGTACTGATCTATAGGTGTGCTATGCAAAAGCAGCCGAAAACACAAATAATAGAAAAAGACAGATTGTCCATCTGTCCTTTTCCGTCTGTTTCCGCCTGCTTTTTGCGCCGTACACTTATGGACTATGAGAGACGCCGTAGTGGAAGGCTCTGGAAATTTCGGCCTCCTAGAGTTCTTCAAGGTACACTTGAATTGGAGTACAAGGGCCTACAGCATTCTCTCCTCCTTCGAAAATGCAGGTGCCGCAGCCACGATTCAATCCCCTGACCTGTGGGCCAGCAGCCGAGTACCTTAACCACTAGACCACCATGGCGTGGCACCAGAAGGCCCTATAACCAAATGTAACACTTTGTCTGCACACAGTACTTAACAACTTTAAGCTGGAGGAGCAAGTCGTGCAGCGGAACGTCTGAGGACTGCTAAAAAATCTCGACGATGTTAAAGAACTTTCACACTAACATTCATCAGAAGTGTTGCTTGTACTGTGTGCAAGAAACGAGCCTAAGAGAAACGCCACAACTTTGTACACCATTATGTCGCTTTTGAAGAAACTTGTAGTATACTGCCCCATTATTCGTTGGTGTTCCTACCACATTTTATCAATGAACAAGCTGTACAGAATTGCTGCTTCGCAAATCCCATGATATCGTATCTATCTGAGCCGCCCTGTTCATCAATATTGTTACAGCCTTCTCTTTTTAGACACTTTCAGTCTACAAGCGGCCGAAACATGAATTACAGTCCTTCTTAGATCAACCTCCTGAGCCTTACTTTGTCTTTGGAGACTTGAATGCATACAGCAGTTTATAGCGTGACTACCACTGCGGTGTCTGAGCTCATGTAGTTGTACTATTCTTTTTCTCTTTTGGGGCGTGTTTTCAGCAAGAAAAGCGTACATACTACAGCATTGTATCTCCGTCAGTTCTGCCTCTATTTAAATTGAAAATCATTATTGATTCATGTGGAAGTTAAAATTTTCTGAGTGCTCACCCCACGAAAGCAAATGAGTGTCCTTCACTTGTTCTCCAATGGCACAAAATGTATTCTGCAAGCAAGCGAACTCTCTGGAAAACCCATGGACGTATGTCGAGAATCGATGTGCGCGCAAAAAAACGAAATTAAGGCACATAGGTTGCTATGGGACTCACCGGCAGCTGGTAATCTTACGAATTTTAAAAACATAGTCTCAAGGCAGGTCAGCGCAGCGACAGGCGAGAAGCGGAAGTTCGCAGAAGTTCTTATTGGACATCAGCTCATACCCACATCGGGCGGAAGTCAGAAACATTGTTAGCAAGGTAGACGGATGCCCAACATATTCACTCTCTTTAGTCAACACACACGGGGTAACTTTCATAAGCACAAGTTTTTCGCCCCACAATTCAAACAGTGGTTCAACTTGTTCAACTTTTTCGAAACCTGCCAACAATACAAAGCCAAAATCGAAAAAGAATATTTGAAGCAATAATACAGAACACAAGAGCAATATAAACATTCCAGCTTCACTGTTGCGTGCATCGCTAAGCGGCTGTAATGAATTTGCCACATACTTCTACCGAGTGGTGTACGCAACCTTGATGAACTTACTTCTCGAAGCACAGATATCGCTACTTTTCTTGTTGAATGCTCGTTAGTTTTCCGGGGAGATCAACTCTGCCTGGAAAGAAGCCATTAATGTTCATATTTTGAAACTGCGGAATGCCCCATATTTTTTGAAGGGATGCTGCGATCACCGAGGTGTGCGGACGCGTCCATTACGGTTCCGTCTTTTGCGAATGTTCACACAGCAATTTTGTCACTGTGTGGTGCATATTTAGAATCATTCGATCCGCGAAGACAACAGAATTCGGCAGATATCGAGTTTGAGGTGAGCCACTGTTTTGTGGACATTATCTCAACTTTTTTGCTGCAGCCGCGTTGGCCAAGCCCTAGACACAGCGTCTGGCAGCCCCACGTAGCAGGACGAGCGCATCCGGCATGGCAGCTATGCAAGTTTCTGCAGAGAAATTTACTGAAGATCTAGGATGGCGAAGGGTGTCTAACCGGAAATCGAGACTTCCGACGAATTCTGCACCAGGTGATTACGGTTTACAAGGAGAGCTGGCTGAACGACGGGGCACAGATGGACGGCACAGAGGTTTTGCAATTAAGCAACGCATTCCGAAGGCGTCGCGAATGCCACCGATGCCGGAAGAGCACATCTAAATAGTAATTCACCCACGAGATAGATTGAATTTGGAGAAAGTTGTCTTTACAACGGTGTGAAAAGCTATTGTCGAGGCGGCAGGCCTCACTACTTAGCAGATTAGGAAAGACGTTATTTGGCCCACATTCAGACAAAACATCTTGGTGGCTAGTACACCAGAAAGCAACAACTTTGAACGTTATCAGAATAAGGTCGTTAAGAGTGGCGAACAAGGATTTTGAATCAGTGCATGCGATACTGCACCACACTACGTGTAAAAAGTCATTCGCCATGTGCTAATTATGGATGAACCTGCTGCACTTGAGCAGAACATTGTAAATAAACGCCATCTACTGGCTCTGGCCGTCAAAATAATCAATACTACTTGCTCGGTAATCATTGTGTTTGACGGCTTGAGATTCCCCTAGTTTGTAACGTGTAGGCCAACTTTGGTCTGTTTCTAGTGGTACCACAAGCAAGTCGACGTATGCTATGTGTGTGGGAAGCTTGGACACCGGGTGAATGTCTGTCCTGCGCCCGATTGCCTTGAATACCAGGGATGCGGTGCTCGGAATCCTGCAGAGAACAATGACTGCGAGCCTTGTTGCAAGATTTGTGGAGGTCGACATCTGAAGGCGGACAAACGATGCAGACAACACTAACAGGCTTCCTTACGTCGTGCGCGTTCACCGACAGAAACGAGCCAGAGAGAACTAGCAGCGGAACAAAGACAGTTGAGGTGGCGCAGCTGGCGAGTGTCTCTCAATGCTCTGGGATACGTTCGTAGTCGGAACGACGGTCGTCGTATGGGAGTCCAGCCTCAAGGAACCACTGTGCATCCACTGGTGGAGGCGGCAGTGCCGCTGGAAGAGGAACTACTTGGGCTGACACGGTCAAGGGTGGACCCATCACTGGCCGAACACGTGAGCAGAGCCAAGAGCAGGTGGGTTACAATCGGTATACGGACAGGATTGCACAATTGAAAGAAGAAAGTCATAGCCCAAAAGCAGTCTTTAGGGCTTGTAAAGGATATAGCTGAACTTAAGATAACTTCATAGTCCGGTAAAAGCACTAGTCAGGGTAGCGAACCTGATAGCCCGGTTGAGGTACCAAAGTACGTGGAAGTTCCTAAAGAGGACGTGGCTGACGAGCAGACACCGGCTACAACAAGCGAGTGCTCTCGATTGCGTGAGCACAGGCTAAGGTTGGTTCTGATCTTAAAGAAATGATGTATGACGACATTGCAGCGAAATATAAATCAGATCATCATTGGATTGCAGTGGATAGAAAAGAGAGAAAATATCGTGGATCAGAGGTTAGGTAATATTCGAGTATATATTAACGAGAAGGTGGTTCCTGCTATGTAGCGGGAGTGCTCTCAGCCGCTGACCCAGCAGGACAAGTCCCTTAGTGAAATTAAACTCAACATAAGTAAACCAAAAAGGACATAGCCAAGATGGCAGCTTTATTAAATAGTTGATTTAGTATTTCGCAGCGGAATTGTAGAGGGTTCAATCATAAGAAGGTGTCCCAGCAGCAGTTAGAACGGGCAATGTAAAACCTCAGGTTATTATGTTGCAGGAATCTCTGACGTCTAGGGTAACCTTAACCGTTTTCAAAGTGGAGGATAAAGATAATGAGAAGGGTAAAGGGCTTCTAACACTCATCAGTAGAAGGTTGGCGGATATGCGCATGCTCTTCACAAGGCGGATTACAGGATTGAATATATAATGGTCGAGGTGATTTTAGGGTGTCAAGAAGCAGGTTTGAGGAGAGTTTACCCTCTTAACTTTTACAGCAGGCCCAGTGACACAATACAAAGTTTGAAAGCTCCCTTGAGCAAGGCAGCCAATCTCGCAAAGGATGAACCATTGCTTATTGCAGGGGACTTTAATGCACCCTAACATGTGTGGGAACAATTAGGAATAAGACTTAATGGAGAGTACCTTAGTAACCTCCGCTTCGCACATGACTTTGAATTGCTTAGTAACTCGGCGGAAGAATCGCAATTCATAATTACGGAGTTAGACAAGGAGAACAAGAAGGTGGGCGTTAAAATTAATCTGCAGAAAGCGAAAGTAATGTACATCAACCTCGGAAGAAAGCAACGCTTTGAGATATGTAATAATCCGCTTGTTGTAAAAGACTATGTCTACTCACGGCAGGTACTAACCGCGGAGCCGAACCACGAGATTGAAGTAACTACAAGAATAAAAATGGAGTGGAGCACATTTGGCAAGCACTCTCAAATTATGACAGATAGATTGCCACTATCCCTCAAGAGGAAGGTATATATTAGCTGTATCCTGTCGGTACTTAGCTATGAAGCAGAAACATGGAGACTTACACAGAGGGTTCAGCTTAAAGTGAGAATGACACACCGAGTAATGGAAAGAAAAATGGTAGGTGTAACCTTAAGAAACAAGAAAGGAAAATGGATAAGGGAACAAACGAGAGTTAAGGATATAATAGTTGAAATGAAGAAGACGAATTGGACATGGGCCGGGTATGCAGCACGTAGACAGGACAATCGCTGGTCATTAAAGGTAACTAACTAAATTCCCAGAGAAAGCAAGAGGGTCAGGGAGAGATAGAAGGTTGTGTGGCAAATGAGATTAAGGAGTTTGCGGGTATAAATTGACAGCAGCAAGCACAAGACCGAGTTAACTGGTGGCATATGGTAGAGGCCTCTTTGTCCTGCAGTAGACGTAGTCAAGCTGATGATGATGATGATGATGATTATGATGAAGATGATCATGATGATGATAATGATGATGTGTGGAAGTGTGCCTGTAGCACTTCCAAAGGCGAAAAACTATGGCCACAGGCACTTGACATAAATTTATTTCTCATTACAGCCCCTTCATATTATATTCGTTGCAGCGCGTCAACATGTAGAGATTCGGCACCAGACATTACTTTGTTGGTGGGGTGGTGTATTCGTCCTGGTCATATTCTAATATAGATATCGGCAGCGATCAATTCATACTTATGATTACTTGAGGGGTGGCTCCTAAAAAGGAGTGAACATTCAAGCTTGTTACTGGGATGCATTCAGGAAACGGAGAGAATAGAGAAATGATGACAAGGAGAAGGGGTTGACCTTAGAACAGTGTACTAGTCGGCTCAAGGGGGACGTTCACGGAACTACTAAAGAACGTAAAACAGATATTGGCCCATATCTAAGGGATAGTCGTCTGGCACACTTGTTGGAAGTGAATCAGTCACATTTGGCGAGATGAAAGGGTCAGTGGTTGGAAGGCTCATAGTCAGTGGAAGCTTTGGAATGTGTATAACAATGAGTAATAAAGAAATGGAAGACCACTGTCGGGTATTGTGTAAGCAGCAATGGCATAAGGCATGAAATTTTGTGGATGGTAGTATTGAAAGGGGGGGGGAGCAACTGGAATTCGCTCAGACATTTACTGGATGAGACCAATTCTATGTCTAATCAGAGGACGGTGATAGATAAGCTTGTCCATGAGGCGTGCCGGAACTCATCAGAGGAAGGGGTGCTGGCAAATTCGGCTTAGAGATACCTTCAACTCGAAACCTGCCAGGCTACATCCGACGTTCTTTCATAATATAGTGGGGATGAGAATATAATTATGGAAAAGAGATTTACCGAGAGTCATATAAGGATAGCATTGCAGAATTTTGATAGTCGATCGGCATCCTGACCAAATAGCAGTTCTAAGAAAAGCTAAGGCATTGAGACAGGAAGTCTATTGAGTTCCTTACGCGAGAGATAATTAGCTGATGAAAGAAAAGATTTTTTCCATAATAGTGGAAGCTTGGGACTACTGTTCTCATACCGAAACCAGGCAAAAGCGTAGGGCTCGAAAATAGACCGATTTTGCTAACATTCTGTTTGGGGAAAGTTGCTGAGGATGTCATTTTGAATAGACCAACGCATTGTGTTAGGGACAATAGGGTCTTTACGCGCTGGATGCTAGGTTTTTATCCCGGCCTCTTGACTCAAGGTGCTGTGCTCAGGTTTTAGCATCACCTACTAGATCGGGGGACAGGAGACACTCAGGTGCTACTTTGAGTTGATGTGGAAAAAGCTTTCGACAATCACATACACTCTTTAATTGTACAGGTGCTGTCAAACCATAATCTGTGGCAACAAATTTTTTTTCTTTGTTAATGCTTTTCTTGATGATAGAAGGACATGTCTCAGGTTGGGGGGAGATCAAGCCCGCAGTCTTCAAATGGGGTTTTCGTGGTACACCACAAAGATCCGTACTCTCACCATTGTAGTTCAATCTGGCGTTTCATGGCACGGGGCACTTGCCACTTCCAGTCGAATCCACTGATTTTCGCGGAGTAGCAAAAAAATGGCAGCATATCCACGGAATCAATGATGGACAATGGGGCGAAGCATCCGTCCGTCCATTCGTTCTTGCTTCCATCCATCAATGCGTGCGTCTGAGTGGCCGCCCATGCGTCCATCCGCCCGTCCGTGCGTGCGTCTGTTCGTTCGTCCACACGTTCATCTGTGCGTCCGTCCAAGCTTTCATCCATGCATCCGCTCCTGCGTCTGTCCATGCGTCCATTCGTCCGTGCGGCCATCCATGCGTCCGTCTATGCATCTGTCTGTGTCCGTTCATCCACCTATTCAACACTCCAAATACCACCATTTCGCATCTTTCCACCATTTATTCTTCGTATAGAAGCACCGCCACGCAAAGGATATTTCAAAAACTGAACGAGAGGCGGCAAACGCACATTTCTCATGGCTTGCGCTTCGTGTCTACTTCCCGCCTTTTACCACCATGAGTTCATGGTATATACTAGTTCACTGTATTCATGGCACTGCGGCCCAACGTTCGATAAACCTTTCTTAAGGCTAAGGTGTTTCGCCCAGCGAGTGTAACGTACCAACCCTTTCTTGTCTTTCTGTGCGTTGTTAAACAATAAAAAAATTGCAGGATGTGCGTTAACTAAAAGCCGAATTTTCCAGTCTCTCATTCCCCCTCAGTAGCGATTGGCATGTGAATTGAGCACTATTTTTATTGTTCAACAACGCACAGAAGGAATCTCTCACCAGCACCACCTTGGAGGTCAAAATGTAATACTTGTTGCACAATACTACTACTGCCACGAGGGATGAATGGGTGCCGCTATAAAGAGCTTCACCCTGTTTGCAAGTGCTCAGGACGTCCCTGATCAATCTACGTCAGGGGCGTCCGTCAGTAAGAGTTATGGGGCCCGTCGCGTCTTGGACGCCATCGAAGGCGCTTGTTTTCGACGTTGTTGTACCTATGGGGACTAGTGCCGAGACCATCGTTGATGCGACGGCCTCATTAGTCGGTCTCTCAGAGGTATACTGCGTGCAGCATAAAGGAGCTCGAAACTTCCAAGTCACCATGGAGAGCATGACCTCCATGTCTCTAATCGTCAATGCTGGCTGCCTGGTGATTAGCGGCGAGCGTGTTCAAGTCATTCCCGTTGGCCCACAAGTGACTAACGTCGCCTGCCTGTTCCTGCCATCGTTCGTCTCAAACGAAGTTCTCGTCCAAGCGTTATCCCCATATGGCAAGGTGCTCATTGTCATCAGTGGTTTGATGAGCGGGTGACGCGGCGTACTCACTGGAACACGGTAGTTTCGAATGTAGTTGAACGCCGCTAATCCTGTGCCGAACTACCTGCGCATCTCCGGTGACCGTGCTACGTTCGACTACCGTGGTCTCCAGCGTGTATGTCGAAGATGCGGCTCAGGGGACCATCTAAGAGCCCAGTGCACAACACCGTATTGTGGTCGCTGCGGTGTGCACGGTCACGTTGGTGAAAGATGTGACCGCCCGTGCCGACGCTGCCGGGACGGCCACCCAGCTGTGGTTTGTTCTGTCCACCGCTCCTACTGAGACGCTGCCGCTGGTGCCTTTCCACCTCTGTCACCGGCAACGGAATCAAGTACCGACTCGGGGGACGCAGAGGAGATCACCGACGCTGTGCTGGCCTCACCCCTACAAGTTTCTTCATTCGAAGCGCACAACTAAAGCGCGATTGTTGATGCGACGGTTGGTGCGTCGGCCTCCCCGCTGGTGCAGAAACCGTGCGCTTCGAAAGACGCAACGCACTGCCCTGCAAACGGCGTCGGTGTCTCTTCTCTGACGCCAATGAATGCTCAGTGCGCAAATGACCCAGTTCTCAAGCTGCTGCTGTTGGAGTTGACCCTACGACCCTTGTTTATTTCGTAAAACAGTGGTGAAAATACCACAGCCTCTTCTGTTGCGGCCGCTCCGACTATTTTGACATCGCGTCGTACACGTAAAAAATCGCCCACACAAAGGGTGCCTACACCAGCATGCCGAAATGTGGACAGTGCTGCCAGCATCAAGGATGTGGATCCAAGCTGGCCGGCAGCTCAGTCTCTACCTCCACAGGACACGTATTCGGAAGACGGCTTCAGCCTGGAACTGGGTAGTAGCATCGAACTGTCTAGCCTTGCCGATTTCGACGTCGACATGGGAGCTGCACGTGAATCAAAGCGAAGGCACACTTCCAGCTTTTGCTCCGATGAACGCAGTAATGGCCGTGGTAAATCCCAATGGTCCAAAAAACCTCGACCCTCTTCTGGAGGGTCCAACAGTGCATTGTAATTTGGTTGAGAAAGTGTCCCCTAGACACTTTCCAGGACACTGTCTAGAACTATGCGTCCAAGTTTGTCTTTAATTTTAATTATGGCTACTACACTGCATATTATTCATAAAACGTTCAGGGTTTTCGCAGTCCGGCAAAGCAAGCTGAAGTGATTAGTGTCGCCCACGCTGCAAATTGTAATGTTTTTGTTAAACAAATTTCTTCTCGCTATCCGACGTTCTTGCTTTGAACGAAAGTTCAACCTAGATTGTTATTTCTCTTCCGCTACATCTCCTTTTACTGGAGTAGGTATTATCATATTTAATCAAGCAATATTGCGGGATCATCGTGTTTTTTACAATTGCGTGGGCAGGGTTTAGGCTTTAGGCTGTAGATACTTTTCTATCAAACTGAGGATACTGTGTGTGTATGGGCAAGTGCAAGCTGGACAGTTTGATGACTTTTCAGAGACCTGGAAGTGTTTTTTTCTTGACGGTCGTGAAGTCATATTGATCAACGACTCCAACTGCGCTCTGAATACGCGAACCGATGTACAAGGTCCTGGCTGGGGCCGGTCTGCTTGGAATTCATGCGAGCTGCGACGCCTTGTTCACCACTCAGCATTACTAGACGCGCACAATGTAGTGCACGGAAATACCTTTGTTTGGACATGGTGACGCGGACGATCCTCCAGAATGCTCCACCGGGCTTATATCCCACTAGCGTTAGAAGCGTTTGTCTCCAATTTATGCGTTCTGCCCTTGCCACCTTCTTCTGTGTACGTATCTGATCATCGGCCTATTGTCTTGAAGCACGAAGTTTCATTTTTTTTCGGAAAAGCCATGGCGTCTTGATGTTTGCGTCCTGCAGGACACGCGTTCAAGATCAGATTTGTCACGCACAATACGTGTGTCACTCACGGCGTCTGGTCCTGAAGATTGGGATGCGCTTAAAACACAGCGGCGCCTGCGCTGCGCAGTGGATGGTGGCGGTGGTAAAAAACATTTCTTTCAGAAAAAGTCTACTAGAGAATGCTGACGTGGCCCATCGGCGTGCTAGAGTGGCAAGACTCTATTCCGGGACGCCAGTGGAGCAGGAAGCTGCCCGTGCGCGCTCCACCAAGGAGCGTTGCGCAGCCAAGGTAGAGCAGCCGAGCAGTTGCTCCTCCCAAGCATCTCTAGTTGGTATAGGAAAAGGAGATGAGAAAGGGACGCGATTAACTGGGCACGATGCTACGACGTGATATGTGTCGGCGAGGACATGACAGGTCGAGCAGGTGCCATAGATTTTCGGCAAAAAGTGCCTGGCGACCGCCGGAATAATAAAGGTGTTCGTCTGCAGGCGGCGTAGCAGTCGTTCGTCCGCTTTCTCCAAACCGCGTGCGGGGTCCGGGTAGAGGCGGCGCGAAGCACGGTAATAAGCCAAATTTTTGCGAAAGTGTGTCTGGTTGGTATTGCCAGATTCCGTCTCGAGACATGGAGGGGCAACGGCCCGGACAGGAGAAGTGCGGGCAGCGACAATTGCCACCTCGTTGCCGGGCAGGCCCGAGTGGCCTGGGGTCCAGACTATACGAATGGGATGAGGGTTAAAGCGCCAAGAGGCTGCCTGTAGTAGGCTAGCCGCCAGCGGGGCAATGGAACCCTGAAGGTACTGAGAACAGGCCGAGCGCGAGTCCGTCAGGGTGGTGCGTGAGGCAGGGTGAGAGGCGGCCAAAGCTATGGCAACCTCTTCAGCGTGCGTTACTGTGTCTGCTCGAAAGGAGAGGCCATCGACGTGTTTGCCCTCTGTAATCACGGCAGCCGTTAAGTGACCCGAGGGGGAGGGACCCGAGACGTCCACGTAGAAAACACCAGGACGATCGGATTGTCGCGTATGAAGGGCCCCGGCACGTGCTAGTCCACGGCCAGAATGTAGTTCGGGGTTCATATTACGGGGTAGAGGTTCCACCCATAGCTTTTGACGCCAGAGCTCTGGTACCGGCTGCAGAGGGTCTTGGTCAGATATCGATTTAGGGCCAAGTCTGTGTAGAAGACGGTGCCCTGAAGGCGTCTGCGACAGTCGATTGATTTGGTTATTGCGCATCTCTGCAAAGTTGTTGTGTACCCCCAGAGCCGCGAATCGGCTGTTGGAAGTTGCAATAGGTAGGTCCAGAGCGCAGTTGTATACTGAACGAAGAAAGACGTCCAGCTGGTGCTCGTGTCGACGACGCAGGCGAAGGTAAGGCAAAGCGTAGAGGACACGAATGGTCACAAACGCGTAGGCCAATCGGAGGGACTGAGACCCGCGAAGGCCACCGCGCTTGGTAGAAACTTGCCGTATCATGCGGCTCACCTGTTCGCTGGTGCATCTGAAGCCTTCTATTGTGCCCTTTGAATCCAAGGACGATGTGAGGTGAAGGCCAAGAACCGGAATGCTTTGCAATGACGGGACGGGCCCGGACGGAAGAAAAACTTAAGGCAGCTGTAGCAGAGAGACTGAAAGAAGAGCCTATTTAGCTGGAGAGCACTCCAGGCCGCATGAACCAGCGTAGGTGTCCACCAGAAGGGCAGCCTTTTGCAGGCGTTCTTCGATTTGCGCTAAGGAGCCGCTGTTGGTTCAGATTGTGATATCGTCCGCATATAGTGGGTGTTGTGTTCCCTCGACCTCGCTTAGAAGAGAGGGAAGGTTCATCATCGCCAGGTTAAAAAACAGACGAGACAGGACTGCCCTTTGAGCTGTACCCCGCGTGCCTAATAAGTACGGGCCGTGTTCGGTAGAATTAAGGCGAATGAAGGTGGTGTGATGGGATAGAAAGGCGCGATTGTAGTTGAAAGTCTTCTGCCCACAGTTCGTGGTAGACAAGTTAGTGAGTATAGTGCTTGGTTTTGTCGTTGTTGAACGCCCCGCGGAGATCGAGAGTGAGCACGGCTTTATCGTTATGGCGCATAGCAGTTGGCTCTTTGATATTGTGTTGAAGCTGGAGCAGGGTTGTCCTGTGCCGACAGATGCGGGCGAAAGCAAAACATCGTGTCGGCGAAGGTCCTCCTGGCCTCTAAGTAGGCGGAAAGGTGCTCGCGAACCATGGTTTGCATGAGTTTGCCTGCGCAAGACGTAAGTGAGTTGGGTCTCAGTGCCTCGATACTAACGGGCTTTGCCGATTTGGGTATCAATGTCACGACCGATGTGGTCCTTTCCGTTGGAAGCGGAGAGTCGCTGCATATCGAATTTATAAGGTGGAGGTGCGAGAGGTGTGCTTGGTCGGGAAGATTTGCCAGGAGCGATACAGTGATTCCGTCGCGTCCAGGGGCCGTGCCCCGTCGCATTTCGTGAGTGCAAATCATAAAATGGAAAGCGTGTATGGGGCGTCGAGGTCGGTGTTAGGGGCATCGGAATACGTATATGCTGGGCCTGCGGGATCAATTGTGCGGCAGATGTAGCAGTCACAAAGTTCTCGCGCGAGTTCACCCGTAGTGCCCTGAAAGGCATGCAGAGCACGGTGGAGCTGGCGTTGCGTTTCTCCCCTGGTGGTGGAGGGATCGAGAAGGCTTCTAAAGAGTCGCCACGCACTCTTAGAGCTCATCTGGTTTGCAGCCTTCGAACAAGTGTCTGCCCAGTTAGCATCGGAAAGTTGTGCAGAGTATGCGGCCACCTCTGCAGTGAGCGCCTCAATGCGAGCGCGAAGTTTCCGATTAAGTGTGTTGCGTTTCCAGCGCCTTACGAGCCCGCGGCGAGCGTGCCAAAGATGTAGGAGGTGTGGATCGATTGCCGGAGTCAAATTATAGGTTGAAAGGGTGCGAGTGTTCGATTGTTTCATATGAAGGGCGTATGATGCCCACGCTGCATATTCGGTCAAGGAGAGGACGGCGGGGAATGGTTCATTTTGAACTGAGTACAATCGGTGAGACGGGCTTTGCCCCAGTGTTGGCGCATTTTCTGCCGCGGTGTGAACGAAATGCGGAGTGAACAGTGATCGCTGCCTAGGGTTTCGCATAAATTTTCTCATGTAGCATCGCGGATGTGACGGGTGAGGGAGAGGTTGGGGCATGTGTCTCGCGTGACCGAGTTGCCGGAACGTGTGGGTTGTGCCGGATCGGTAAGGAGCATGAGGCTCAGCGAGGAAATAAGCTCCTTGAGCTCTCTGGCCCGGGCCTTCTCGTACTGGTAACCCCAGTGAGTGCTGGGGACATTAAAGTCCCGGACAATCACCAGTGGTTGTCGGGCCGCTATACACAGCGCCCGATGGAAGAGATGCGCAAACGAAGCCCTCGCAAGGTGATGGGGACAGTACACGTTTAAGATGTGTATTGATGGTTGGTCCCTCCGCTGAGACAGCACTGATATCATGTAATAGTCGTAAAAAATCCAGATCGAGGTCAATCTGTATCGCCGTGTAAGCTTTATACACGAGGAGGCATGTGGTGGTACCGCCTACATAGGAGCAGTATCCACAAAGGGATGGAGCTGGGTCAGATTCTTGGAGCGCCAAGACGGCCGGCTGAGAGCCAAGTGAGCTGAGGAAAAGGGAAACATGTGAACGCTTTCACCTGTTCCCGAAGCCTCCAGGGTTCCACTGTATGACCTCGAATTTGAACGCAATGTTGTAACGGGACGTACGATTGGTAGCCATCGTGACAGTCTTAGGTTTTATATTTGGTCCTCCATGTCCCGCTCGGAATCCTCAGAGGCAGGGAGGGGCACGGAGGCCGGATTGTCCGACGACGGGGTGGTGGTAGCCACCTTACGACGACGCCGTGGAGCAGTACCCTCACTGCTCACCGAGAAGGAGCGCGAACGCGATGCCTTGAGTTGAAACTGGGTGATTGCCCAGGCTTGAATAGCCTGGGTAACCTCTACTACTATGCGTTGGACAGAGAAAGTGGTGAGGAGGTGAATAATCGAAGCTTCAACATGTGTAAGGCGTTCCTCTATGTGCTCCTCGCTAGGGAGAGTTTGGTTAGCAGGAGAGAGAACCTGAGGTGCCCCAGGAGCCTCAAGGGCTTCTGGAGTAGATGCGGCACCGGTTCTGAGTAATGGAGTACACATGGCTGCTTGAACCGGCAGGTTAATGGGAGTGGAGTTAGCGCAAGGACAAAGCTTGGACGTAGCTGGCGTAGGCACCTGGACAGAGCAGGCAATACCAGATGGCCTTGCAGTAAACTGTTGTTGGGGTTTGGAGTCGCTTATTTAAGAGTTCGAGTTGTTTAGGTAAAAGAGAATTGTGCTTTTGAAGTGCCGCAACTTGCTGGCGAAGGGCCGCAAGTTCGGGAAAAGGAGGATCGACAGAAGGGGGTGTGAGAGGCTTAGAAGCAGCATTCGCTGCCCAACTGCTCACCTGAGGTACCGCCGCTGGTGCTTCGAGCGCTGGGAATGCCTGAGTGTCGGCGTGGAGTGGTGGAGCCGACTGATGCAGGTTGGTGCCGCTGTCTGGCTGTGACCAACATGAGGTAGTCCCTCGAGGAGATGTTGAGGGCTGCTTGCGTTTCCGATATTTTGCCGTACAGCCACTGGTCTCACTCCCGTGGGCGCCGTGGCAGAGGGGGCACTTGGGGTGGCAGTCGTGGGCATTGAGACCTGCAGGCGTGGGGGTTCAACATTTGGCACACTGGGTTGTAGCGGGGTGAGGACACTGAGGTGGTCGATGACCGATTGTACCGCACTTGGTGCAAACAGGGACCGTTTTGTTGTAGGTTGCGGATATACGTCGCCACGCAGTGGTAGAAGAGAAAGCGGGGTAACTTCGTGCCCTCGAAAGTCACCACCGCCACTGTGGAATCTCCGAGTTTGCGGACCTCGAGTATAGTAGCCCGAGGCCAATGCAGTTCTGACTTTATCTTCTCCGGGCTTTCAGCAGGGTTTATGTTGATGGCGCCCTTGCATGTAACTCCTGGTGCCTTGGCGTGGCCCCGAACGGGCAGCTGATGATCCACCACTTGCAGCTGGAAGTCTCCGAGGAGTCGCTGTGCCATAGGCAAAATGGTGGTGCTACAGACCAAGATGTTTTGTATCCAGATCGGCCACACTTCGATTTCAATAGTAGTCCGGTCGCCGAGATAGCTGCGGATGGCGTCACCCGCGCGATTGGCCGGGACGAATGTGCGTAGCTCGCAAGGAACGCGAGGTTTCACTACTACGATGTAGTCGTCGCGAGAGAGGCGAGGAGTCTGACGCAGACGCCACTTGCGTTGCTTCGCTGGCTGCGAGGACGGAGCAGAGGTAGGCAAACCACCGGAAGGATAGCGCGGCGGCGTTCCTTGCAAGGCTGGGGAATAGCGGCCCGCTGTGGCGTCTCGTTGTTGTTGAGACGCAGACTTCGATTTCACTTGCTTGCGTTGCCACAGTCTCACCATGGCGTCGAGGTATCCGTCTTCTGATGGCATAGTGTTTACGGAGGATGAAATCTCTATGGACAGTACTTGACTTGAGGTAGGATCATAGCTCGTAACCACGTTAGCGGCCGCCATCGCCGGGCTGAGAGCCCTTAGCGAGGCGGCGTTAGAGCTGGGAGTGAAGGACGTCCCTCAATTTGTCAAAACTGGACCCACCTGGACGAAGGTGTTGTCTAGGCGAAGCAGAGAACTTGGCGGTGACGATAAACCCAAGTTTCAGGAGTACCAGGGTGGATGTCAGCAGAACTAGCAAAGAATCTATGGAGGTGATGTGGAGTGCATCCATTACCTTCGAGCGCTCATGTGTGCCCCCGCGCAGTGAAGGGGCGTTCACTTCGTCGACGCGTTTCTGAAGAGCTTGCTGATACTGCGATGAAGTTAAGCATTCCTTGTCGCGCCGAGGCGCCTTCTCCTCTGATGCGAGCGTGGCAGCGTAAACTGCGTGAACGCTTTCAGCGCTTGACTGCTGCTTTGTCCCTGGCGGCAGCAGCATGGCGCTGTATACACAGCCAATGTGCACATGCCGAGGTGCAGCGCTACGCGAGACATTCGTTTTTTTGGGCAAAACAGCCATCTGTCTCCATGACAGCACAAATACCACCTGCACAGCGGCTTCCTATGCGTGATCGATCTGTGTTCTTGGCGAATTTTGAAGCAATGTCGTGTTCGGCAATGCGGACTAACTGTGATAAAACACCACCAATGGTTCGAAGTTTGCCCCGTATTCCTCAAGAAGCTGCGGATTGTATCCCTCCGCCGGCGGAAGAGGTAAAAGCGGCACTGAAATCTGAAACGTGGCACGCCCCTGGGGCAGACTGTTTTTCTGTTGAGTTTTACTTGACATTTTGGGTTGAGATTCTTGCTAACTTACCGTGGTATCCAGCGATGCTACGAGGACGGTGTCTTTCCATCAAGTTTTCGAGATAAACGCATTGTGCTGATTTCAAAGGGTGATGCTTCCTCTGGTAATCCTGAAGATTGGAGACCTATCACGCTCCTCAACGTTGACTATAGCATATTCGCGGTGGTAGCCAGACAACGTTTGAGGGGTCTGTTGAACGCCCTGGTAGTTCATTACCAGACTTCATCAGTGCTTGGACGAGAAATACACAGCTTGTCATTTACCACACGGGATATCATAGCCTATACTCTGTCGCGATCTGCGCGTGGTATCCTTGTGTCTTTGGACCAGGAAAAAGCTTTTGACCGGCTAGAGCACGCGTATATTCCTAAAGTGCTCAAAGCCTTCAGCATTTCTCATTTGTTTGTGGAATTGATTAAAAACACATGCACTGGCCTGAAAAGCACACTAGTTCTGCATGGCTGAGAAAGTGCCGCCTTTTCCATAACACGTGGGGTCCGTCAAGGATGCCCATTGTCTTTTGTGCTATTTGTCCTCAACCTTGAGCCATACTTGCGTGCTCTTGACGCGGATTCATGTGTCCGGGGTCTTGCACTTCCTGGTAGTGGTGTCGTGGAAGTCACAGCTTTCGCTGATGAGATAACCTTGTACCCTTCAGATGAAAATTGCCTTTCACGCAGCCTGCGTGTATTTTCCCACTTTGGCGACATTTCAGGTGAAGCATTGAACATCTCCAAATCATGGTGTTTCTTTAATGGTTTTCCAAACTCCAGGCTTAGCGCCGGCTTTACAATTCAGCCGGCTGCGTCCCTTCATACTTTAGGTAATTTATACAACCACTACTGCATTTGTGAATCCGTTTGATTAAACGCTCTCAAAGAAGTAAGACTGAAAATTCAGGATGCCCGGGATTTTGAGTGTTCGCTTCTTCAGCGGAGGTACACTGCGCAGACTCTATTTTGTGGTCACATTTAGTATCTTTCTCACGTCGTGCAACCATCTTTACGTATCGTGCGACCACTGCAGTCTGCTTTTTGTTCCTTTTTTGGTCAGACGGCACTGAGTTGGTCTCTCGCGCGGCACTGGGACAGCAGCGTTCTCAGGGAGGCTTTGCTTTCCCTCCAGTGTCCATACGCTGTCAGCGGCTGGAACTGTGCTTCCTTTCGCGTATAGTGCAAGGGGAGGAATCTCCCGCACGATCGCTTGCATATTACTTTCTGGGTACTCACCTTCGGCATTTGATGCCTAAAGTGCAAATTAACAGGGAGCCGCAGTCAATAACACTTCCTGCGTTTTATGCAACAACTGTTGCATTTTTTCGCCATGTCAAGTCGAGCTGTCCTGGAATGGTTGTTTTAAACAACGACATTGAGACAACTGCTGCTTTGTTGCTTGCGTTGGTCACGCCAGCCCGCCGTGCTCGCTCTAGACGGGTGTCTTGGAGCACGTTAAGGGCTTCTTTTCTGCCTGGACACGTCCGGGACTTCATGTGGCACCTGGGTTGGGGTGTGCTTCCCACTCTCAGTAGCCTCAAAAGGTGGAGAATGGTCCAGTCAGCAACATGTCCGAACTGCTCCCTTCCTGAAACAAGTCAGCATTTTCTGAGGCATTGTGTCATTGCTCGCGTTTTTTGGAGAGCCGTACATGCCAGATTTCACTGCCTCAGAGTAAATCGCTTCGTTTCTTCTGGGCGTTGTTCGCGAAGCCACTTCGCTTATTCATTGTTGCCGGCTCTCTCTGCTTCTGGCGCAACCGCTGCGAGGCGGTTGCTGTGGCCCGCCACCACCGCGCACTCTACCCGATCCTACAATGATTGTACTCGGAGCTGCTGTCTGTTTTGTCGGAGAAGCTCTTCTTCCTCGATGAAGAGAAACTTCTTCGGCACTGGTCTTGCCCTTTTGTGTCGGTCTGTGACGGATGAGTGAAACTTGTCTTTTGGCCGGTCTGGTATTGGTAGGCTGATGTGTCGATGCGCCGGCAGAAATGGCATGCCAACATCTAAATATGCAAAATGTACATATTCATGTTTAATTTGTGTCTCTTGTTTACCTTGAAGTATTTTTGTGGTTGTGTTTGTGTGAACCATCAATTATACATGTTCTTTTAACGTCATCTCATATTTATGTTCATGTATATGCCGTCTGTTTTGTCATCATCGTTGGACTATGTCTAAGAAGGAAATGTGCTGTGAAGTGTTATTGACGTTTGTGGCAATAATTTTTTTCAAAACAAAAGTTGCTCCGTGGAGTGGATCTCGTGACGGAGCTGCTCCAGATCTCCGAATAGAACATACATAGAGCGCTCCCAATCTGCCAGTCGCATATACTTGTTCGGCATGGAGCAGAAAAAAACCTATCCGGAAGTGCTCCGAATCTGCCAATGGATGACACCATTAGCCCAGTTGCCCCCGTGGGAAGATGCGCGCGGTATTTTTAGGGGCGAAGCTCTTTAAGCCGTGAGTCATGGGTCCTCGATATTTTAGTAGTAGTGGTAGTAGTAGTAATAGTAGAAGTAGTAGTAATAGTAGTAGTTGTAGTAGTAGTAATTGTTGTGTGGGGTTTAACGTCCCAAAACCACTATATGGTTATGAGAGACGCCGTAATGGAGGGCTCCAGAAATTTCGACCACCTGGGGTTCTTTAACGTGCACCCAAATCTGAGTACACGGGCCTACAACATTTCCGCCTTCATCGAAAATGCATAGTATTAGTAGTAGTAGTAGTAGCAATAGTAGTAGTAGTAGGTGGCAACCTCTTATTTAGTCCTTGTAATGTGAGCTGGAAGGCAGTACTTGTATATGACGAATATATGATAAAAAGACACGAGATGGAGGTACTTGAGGTGTTCACTAAACGGACGGATGGGCGGATGGACAGATAGATAGGCATATAGACAAACGGACGGATGGTGAGAAAGACTAGAAAGCAGACGAACAGACAGACAGACTTACAGACAAAGAGACAGACAGACAGACAGACAGACAGACAGACAGACAGACAGACAGACAGATGATTCACGATTTCCCAATAAAACCCTTCGATCTTCACCCCACTCATCATCATTCACTCAGTAAATATGCTGTCTTTTTTAACGAAAGCTGTTATAAGGTCACAGGAAAGACCGTTTTACAACAAAAAGTACATGGCGCAAGGACTCCATACAGGTGGTTAACCAGCGAAGGTGGTACTTGTGGCGACAGGCAGTTGCAGACGTCGCAGCGGAAGCTGCTAGAGAAACTCCAGGCAATGGCGGATGGCGGAGGCGCTGAACTCGTTGACGAATAGATGGATGTATCCAGCTGTGCCCTTTAGATCAAGCGGTGGCTCATGCCAAGTAGCCATAAAGTTAAGTTCTATCACTATGTGTTTAAGGATTGAATTACACTCGCGAATGTAGCCACCAATCAGTTTGCCTTCTCCCAGGTATTTCTACCCAATTGAAATGTATTTTGCCTTCACTGTTCCTGAACCCCATTTCTTTGAGAAATTTCGTGTCATTATCTTGTACTATACGGTGGAGCCCTTTACAGAACATTATCAAATGATCAGCCGTTCATTCCTCCTCTCCATGCGCACTACATACCGTGTCTGTACCTTCGTGTTTGGCTCGGTACGTTTTGGTGCGCAATAATCCCGTTCTGGCTTCTAACAGCGGAGAACTACCTCGAGAATTATCATAGATTGTTTGATATTTCGTGCTTTAAAGTTCGTTAGGTATCCATTGATGATTTCGTAAGCCTTCCAATCTTCCACATGTCCCTCTATGTTTCCTTCACATTCTTCTCAACCGATGTTTTTTTTGGCTTGGTATTCTGATGTTACCTAAATACTTCCTTGACAATTTTTGAGTTTGCTTTCTCCATTTCGTATCAACATTTTTTATGTGCAAGTAGCTGAAAAAGAACCTAGCCCAACGCTCCTCTCACATCTTTCTCAATCGCTCCTCAAATTGTATCTTGCTGCTAGCTTTCCTGCACTCAAATGATATCCGTCCCACGCCAGCCTATACACTATGATTTGTGGTATTCCTGTGTGCTCCCAACGCAAGTCTACCTGTGCCACGTTGTTTAATTTACAATCTTGCTTGAACGTCTGATTTTAAGCACAACTCCACATTGTCGAACGTCCGATCTGGGACCGTGACGCCTTTGCAAATCCCTCTCACAACGTCACGCCTATTGTAGTTGCACAGTGTCCTATTTTTCATTACAGCTGCATTCCAATTACCCTTAGTTATTATGTATCTTTCGTGCTTCCGTAGTACTCAGCCCCGTTATTCATCCTTGAGCCCAAATATTTGTATTTATTCACTATTTCTACTGTGACTTCCTCTATCTTATGCTCACTGCCTTTGTTATTTAAAAAATTATTGATAGCCGATTTTCCCCTGCTGAACTTCAAATTTAACCTATCGGCCTCATTACCACAGATTTCTATCAATCCCTGCCAATATTCCTTGTTGTCAGCTATTATTACTCTATCATCTGCATACACAAATGCTCGTAATGACTGTTAATTATGTTTTCCTTGCTTGGCATAAGAGAGGATGAAACTCAGTCGACCACTCTTCCATGTGGCTTCTCTTCTGTGCAGCATAAAAAACAAAGGTGACAAGGGACATCGCTGTCGAAGCCCACGTTGTATCTCTATTGGTTCAGAGACCTGTTCTTCCCTTTTTATAACTGGCTTGTTAATTTTATAGATATCATTTAGAAGATTAGTTATCTCATCTGCCACAGCAAGTGTGTCCAGTATACCCTACAAGTCTTCTTGAATCACAATATCATTAGCTCCTTTGAAATTTAGAAATTGAGCCACAGGTGCCTGTGTTTTTTCTGCTAATTCCATGCACTGCATCAATGAAAACAGATTGTCCTGCAGCCTTCTTTACGGAACCTATTTTGTACTTTTTCTAGCACCCCCTCATTCTCCATCCATGTCTGTAGTTTTTACTATCTGCATCACTAGCCTGTAAACGACCGATGTCACTGCTATAGGAGGGTAGTTGTTTATATCAGCTTCCTTCCCCTTTCCTTTCGAGATCATGGTCATCCTGCTTTGTTGACACCCATCGGGGGCTTCATCATCCATTACTGCTTTGCTTGCTGCCTCTCTTAATGCTTTCTTAGAATTCAGTCCAAGTTTTTTTACTAGCATAACTGGGATGCCGTTAGGTCCTGTTGCCGAAGGTCGCGGGATCGAATCCAGGCTGCGGCGGCTGCGTTTCCGATGGAGGCGGAAATGTTGGAGACTCGTGTTCTCAGATTTTGGTGCACGTGTAGCAAACCCAGGTGGTAGAAATTTTGTGAGCCCTCCAATACGGCGTCTCTCGTAATCATATTGTAGTTTAGGGACGTTCAACTCCACATTTCAATCAACCAGAGCCCGTTGATGTGCTATTAGGAACAACCTGTAAAGCTCTCCGGGCATGTGTACTTCCGTTGCAGTTGGAGGAAGTACGTATGATGACAGATATACAGCATCAGCCATAAACCAGTGTTCTGGGAGAGAAACGCCTATTCTCTTGGCAAAGCTCTCGAGGTAATATCAGTAGGGGTGCCGTAACAAAAGACCGTTGTGGAGTAATGCAGAATCAGGCAAATCATTCATGTGAAATAGAAGAGATGTTTCTGGTCTGAATTCGCCTCGAGCATCTATGTAAGCGAAGCGAACGCTCACTCATTCGATTCCACGTACAGCGTTTCTAAGGGGTGGTGGGGTATCCCAAGCACTTCTCCCTGTGCTCTCCGATTTTTTTGGTAAAACGTTCAGATTGTTTTGGTGCCTCGGCTCTATGTCTTGCGGGCATAGACGCGGGGCTTTCCGGAAGACAATCTGGCGAGCAGTCATCTCTGCCAACCACTGCCAGGAAGAGAGGAACCTCACTCTGTGTCAGCGAGCACACAGAGCTGTACTCAGCTGCCTCGGAAGACGACTCATCCGACGATGATTTCATTCATGCCTGGAGCAAGAGGTCGAAGAGGAAGATCGTAAACGCAGCCTCGCCCACTTCTGCGAGTACAGTGACTCTGAAGCCAAGGCATGAACGTTGGCCGCACGTCATCATCTTTGTGCCAAGAGAGTCCCTAGGAAGCCTGTGACTGGCAAGCACTCTCCTCATTTTGGAACGTCTGGTTCCTAATGAAATCAAAGGCGTCAGAGTAAATACGCGAAAAAATATACTCACCATAGACGTATTCCACGTGTATGCGCTTAGACCACCACTCAAACAAGCTACTAGCTAGGTGGCATAAAAGTTCGCTATCTTATACCGATTGACAACGCATCCATAGCTGGCGTGGTATACGACGTAGACAATGCTATTTTCTACGATGACTTGCCTACCCTCATTAACCGGCAAATGAGGGTACTGTCCTCACTTATGTACACCACCTTGGAAAGTCACGCTGTGGGAAACTGGTCTTCAAAGGCGACTGCACACCACCCCTTCTTAAAGCCGGACATTTTCGACATCCTGTCCGGCTTTTTGTGAAAAAGCCACTTCAGTGTTACCAGAGCTTTAAATTAGGTCACGTCAAGGAAGTGTGCCCAAACTCGCTACGGTGCCCCTGGTGCGCCGAACCACATTTGGAAGATGCGTGCCAATCCACATTTCTTAAATTCGATAACTGTAATGGCTCACATACTGCCTCGATGGAAGACTGTGCTCGAAATAAGAAGAAGCGCGCGGTGTTAGAGCAAATCGTCAGAGACAATTCGACCCAAAGAAATACTGCGGAGAGAGTCCGGCGTCGGCAGCAGCGCCGGTGCCATCGTTCGACTTCGAAAACTGCGCAAGATCTAAACGACAGGGCCACCTCTACTGCTGCACTAATAAGTGAAGCCTCAACAAGGCCGACAAATTCAAAGAAGATGGCGGAGATGAATACCGCCACAGAGGAATGATCTATTCCAAATCGTCCGTGATCCACAGAACGTCAGAAGACCACGCCCCCTCAGGGGTCTTCACCAACCCCTGACGACACACATAAAAAAGATGGAAAAATTATAACTATGCCTCATTTTCTCATAGATGCTGTCCGAGAGGTCTTGTTGGACATGCGGACAAAATCTGCTCAAAGCGCTTTCAAAGCACATGGCGCCTTAAGCCCAGTACTTGAATCGCTCGAGTAAAAATACGGCTAACGATCACCATCATTTCTGAGAAGTCAAGAAAGCATCTATCAATCAGTGGAACGCCAGTGGACTAGAGCCACGTCTTTTTGGACTTCCGTAAGTAAGTGCGGGTGAACATGTTCTAAGTCATTAGCGTTTGTGAGCCCAACCCGTGTGCGTGCTCTCCTCACTCTCTCTTTTTTCCATCTTTCAAACTCCCTCAACCCTATCCCCAGTGTAGGGTAGCATACAAGTACTTCCTGACTGGTTAACATTCTTGCCTTACTCTTTCTTCCTCTTCCTACAGAATTGTGTGAAAAGCGCTGGTAGAAAGGCGAATGCGCAAATAGTGCGCAGGTTTCAGTATCTGCAAGGCATCTTTACAGAGAGACGCTAACCATGCGGGTTAATGTTACGATCAGCGTGAAAGCCCCCGCGTTTTTTTTTTTTTGCAAATAGAGCACTAGTGCTCTTTTGCGCGTTAAATTCAAAACAAATTTTCTTCTGTCTATTGAAAAACCATGTTCCAACCTCATTGAACAGGGCGCTCACACCTATACAGGTTAAAAAAAATTAATATGACCTTTACAGCCACGACCATGACTATGTAGGAAGCGTGGGCAGCCGCTTTTTGCTCTGCGGGTTGAAGCCTCGAAGCAGTCTCGGGCGCCGAAGTAGTTTATCAGAAGCATGCGTAGCCAAGTTGTCAGGGTGACCTCATCAGAGCCCAATACTGCCTCATACTTTTGCCCCGCAGAGAAACACCGTCAGCTTTCGTGCTCTACACAGACGTGGCCGTGTTTGTACATTATCAACATACGGGCAGTAAAACATATTGCGTAGAATAGCGTGGCTCAAGAAGTTCATTTTGACTATAAAAAGTGTAAATCTCGATACACTTGTTTCCGGCACTCCCGTTTCTTGGACAAACACACGAAACAAAAGAGTGCCTACTCGAACAAAGAATGTCCGATTAGACAGGTGTGTTGATTATTGTGAATATTCTAGCCCACACACCTAAATGTGACTGGTCCCGGAGTATGCAAAAGCGCGACGTAGTGTGATAGGCCTTCTTTATATTGAAGAAAAAAGTAAGAAGAAAAAATTTAATATTGAAAGCATCACAAATTCATGCCTCAATACGGATTAAGGTGGTCAGTAGTAGATTTAGCCTTTCCGAATTAACACTGTAATGGGTAAAATAGGTTGTCTCAAAGAAGGGCATCAGTCGTCTGAGAATAGGAAAGGACATTGCACAGGGCAAGCGCTAAACCTGTACGCGGAGCCCTTTGGACTGACATCTCTTGTTTTCCGCCGTTTTTTTTTTCTTCTAGTTGGCGCTTAAAAACAGCAGTCGTCTATTTTTTTTTTCAAAAGCCTTGCAGTGGCAACTCGTTAACACTATGGGCATATAGCTTGAAGCTGAAGACAGGTCCTTACCTTTTTGAAAAATTGGAACAGTGATGCATTTTTTTTTCAGGCGAAAGGGATCTCACCGAAAACCTAAACGTCAGTGTACAGGAAAAATGACTGTTCAGGTTTCAGGAGGCGGACGTTTTGTCATTTTGTGTGCTGTACGGTCGGAGCCTAGGGTAGTTTTCATACACAAGTTTAGCGAATCTGACAGCTCAGATGAGATGAAAGGTTCATTACATGCCTCATCGTTCGAGGTTTTGCGTTATATGTTTTGTTTTTGTATTCTTGCTTTGTACCGTTGAAACGCTGCAATGTACGGGTTGATCAGGCGACCTGTTAGAAGTGTGTGCTGAGGAAGTTCGCTTGGTTTTCCAAATCGCTTCTTTGTGTGGTTACTAGATGAGGTTGATGCGCCTCTCGCCCTGCTGCCCCCCCTAACCATAGACAAGACTCTCGCTTCATGTGTATATGAATAGATGTCAGGTAAAAGCTTATGCCTGCTCCTTCTCCTGGCCAGTCGGAGCGTTCTTCTGCCATGAGACTTTATATTTCTCAAAACTGTCGCGATTATCAGAAGTCGGTGAGTCTCGAAGCAGCCTTCATGCTTTGTTTTGCTGTTTGTGCGCATTTTGACATTCACGGTTTTACCACGAGACGCATCCTTTTTCTTGTCAAAATGTTTGCGGGATGCACTTAGTTGCAGTATCAGTCCAAAAGGCAGTAAAGTATTCCAGCGGCTCCTATGCTAGGTCTGCATATGGCAGCCCAACCTAAACTAATAGTCTCACAAAATTGGTCAAAATCAGATTTTTTTTTCCGTGTCAATCGAGATCTCGTCGTTTACATTCGTTTTGTAGTAATACACTCACAACTAACGGAAATTAATCCCTTTCGTTGGGATCATTGATGTCTTTTCATTGAAGTACGGGTAGAAGTGATGGAGAGCCAATTCTCAGTCCTTTCGATAAGTAGATAAATTTACCAAGTCTATAATAATTTGGCTCTATTCAATTTAAAAGACCTGTGCCAAAACACAAAAGGAACTGCTCAATTAAGCGACCTCGCCCATCGCAGCGGGAGTCACCCCATAGACAACTACAGATGCGCGTTGAAGTCTCCAGGTGAAGATACGGTTCTGGAAATTCATAAACTAATGCCTCGAATTCGGGGTAACTGAGCTCGTTGTGTGAAGGTATGTATATAAAGTAGATTGTGACCAGTTTGTTGACAATAACAGCCCGGATGGCTGAACAGGCAAATAGGAGGTCTGAGGAGGTAAATGTGTGCAGGCTGTTCCTGGATTAACTCTAAAACCAACACCACCGGATGAAGCGACCGCATCATTCGAGTCCTTTTCAAAACAGAAACGGCAAAAGAAGTTGGTGTGTTTGGTTTAAAGTGTGTTTCATGTCGACACAGAACTTTTGGCGTATGTTTGTGCAACAGTTTTTCAATATCGTCGAGTTTTTTCAGCAGTACTCTGATGTTCCACTGAAATATTTGTTTCTTCATTTTAAAGTTGTTAGGCGCTCTTCGGTCAAAGATGTTGCCTTAAGATACACTGTCTCTTGGCGCCCCTGCAATTCGAAGTTTTTTTTTCTGCGTCCCAAATAGCTGCGCGTGTTTTTTGGCGGCTGGGGTACCAGAAGACCCGAAGCAGATCATCGTTAAAAATTGGCCCTCGCAGTCCGCTCATTGTTCTATGTGAGCCCAACGATACTGAAATATTGCCAAATGCCAGCAGTTTTGAGAGCCTGACATACTGGGTCTTGTCCCGCACCTCGAGAAAAAGATAACTCCTTCCCATCCTTCTTACCCTATAGCCTGCACCAATAGCTACTGTGAGGGAATAAAGTATGAGCAATGGTTAATTTGTTCGAACAGTTTTGGTTTTATGTTGACTGTAGTTTATGTGATACTTGGGAAAAGTCTGTTTAGGTTACACAAACGTGAACAGCTCATCGGTGTGCCACCTTTTATGGTTGTGATCTTATAGGGCGAGGGCGAGTTCACCATAAAACATTTTAGGTTAGGAGGTGGCGCTGGCCACTCACCACCGAGGCCAACAAGGGCACGCTACAAGATAGATCACTTGATGTCGCCAGCCATGCATCACCGCTATAACCAAATACAGGTACCCAAGATTGGCCAACTACACAAGGTTAACTCACGTTGTCAGGAAGACTAGAAGTAAGCGAAAAAAGTAGGAGGCACGACAGACTGAAAGTGAGAGAGAAAGACAAATGTGTCGAGAGAGAAATAAATTAAATAAAAAGAAAAGGTGACTGCCAGTTTCCCCTGGGTTGGTCAGCTCAGGGTTGCCGTCTGCCTGAAGCCGGAGCCAAAAGGGTATGTAGCCTTGTCCGGGAGACCTTGAATGGCCTTTCAACCGACGGCGGCTCAACCCCCCCCCCACAATTTTTTATTTCATTGGCCACGTCTCATATACACACGGCTAGGCGTGGGAGTTCTATGTTCGGCTGGGCGAGCAACAGGCTACGCGGAAGCGTTTACCATCCACAATGAGGTCCTTGGATGGTTCGAACAACACACTATGAAACCAAAATTTTTGTAATAGCATTGGTGCTGTGGAGCTCGAAAAGTCTCGTGCAGGGTCCAACCAGACTCCAGAAAAGCATACGAGAACAAGCACTGCTGTTCGACCAGGGATCGACAAATGTCACACAACGAAAGCACGTTGGCTGTGTGAGAAAGGCCACTTCGAGCTTCCATGCTTGTTCAGAATAGATGTCAATTATGCATACCAAACAGCATTGCTAGCGTGAATTAATCACCTAATCACGATTGTGTGACACACATAGAAGTTTTGTTAACAAAATCACATGACTAACTGAAACATGTCACGAAACTAGTTTTATAGGCACCTTTCAAAGAATTTTTATGCGTATCATCAGTCACTTATAACCCGTGGTCCGCCACTCATCAAAATTATTCCCGTCGTTTCTCTTCTACCAGGCAGCTCAACAATTTTCGGGGAGCATTGTCTGTGGTCTATATGCAAGATTGCTGCTGCACTATGAAGCATATTGTTGCATATATCTATGCGTCATTGCTACTACAAATACAAACAGGTCTTGAGAAATTACGCGGTTGGCAATTATACGCACTTGTTTACTAAGAGGCTTCGATATAATGTACATGCGAATGTCACGTGTTACCACAGCTCATATTGGCCACCTCACTATGCTGTGCACATTCCAGTGCTCCAAGAGTCACTGGTGAGCGTTGCATCAATACAGCAATGTGTGCAAGTTAATTGATAAACGCAGCTTTGCCTGTATATTTCAAAAGGATAACAGTCCTGTTTAGGTAAGTACCTCTATTTTGCACAAAATTTGATTCGACACTATTTCATCCATTTGAAACCTTAATGTTTTATTCTATGCAGATACTCTTGGAACTACTTGAAAAACTTGCCTTTGTGATGTCCTCGTCATCACGCTTTGAGCTTGAGCTTCCTGAGTGTCCTAAATGCATCACTGACATAAAAACGGCGAACATAAGCATATCAAAATTACGCATAACGGTCGTGATTTCGGTTTCAAAGTGAGCAGGAACCATTAGCAGCGGTGTCCCTATCGTCTCTCTTTTGTAAAACGTCGTGCGCTGCTTATTTGTAATCAGGAACCATTAGCTCTTGGCAAGTTACAAATACTCAAAATCGAGTCTTTATATACCACGAGAATACGAAAATGACATTTTGATCCGGAATAGAGGGCGTAGGTGTGCACTTCGAAAATGCTTACTAACACGACAGAGTTTATAGCTCTAGCCTGAGCAAAGAAATGCCAAAAAACACTTTACTTGCTTTGCCATATAAAGAGGGCCCTCAGGAATCCATGAATGTGCAAGTGTTTTTTGTACAATGATCAAGTGGGTCAAACCAGGATATGGACAAACATCCTTATTTGTCAGGGCTTAAAAGGAAGAAAAGAGCGGAATCTTAATTACTCTTTTTTTGAAAGAGACAACTTTTTAGGATTTTGTTTATTGCAGCGTGCTAAGAAGTTCAGTGCTAAAAAATTACTTTTGTATGTTACAAAGAAAATCAAACATGGAAATAATATTTATAATTTATGAAAACAAATAAATGCTACTACTACCCGTTAGACAAAAGTAAGTACCACGCATCAAAACAGGCGATCTACGAGCGTTCTTTTGTCACAGAGCACCAGGTGCTCGAAAAGAGTTAACATACTGGAATATACATAGGCTAAATGATGTTGGAGTAGTTGCAAAACTGCGTTTGTCACGAGAAATTTAATTGCTGTCCAATTGTCAAGATCAATTGTGTTGTGGGGCCATTAATCGCATTTTTTGTCAATGCAAGCTCGCGAAGCGTTCAACGTATCACGCTGTATTTCAGAATCGTGCAGCATAGTTTACGCTCTATTTACTTGCTGTGAAACTGCCCATATTGTTCCATTTCACTAAGTGTTTCATTATTTGCCTTTTGATAATCTATACACCAGAAGAGACCACTGCGTTTCCCACAATAGTAGCCCCAACGCTGCGTATCTGCCACAAGCCGATGTCGTCACTTTTGACGAATCGTTTGTCCTGCACACTGCCCAAGATTGAATGACCTATGCATCTTAGTCGGCATCGTCATCGACGCACACGCATTCAAGTGACAATAGAAAATTGGCAATAGAAAATTTTCTGGCGTAATGTCTCAACCAGATAGTTTTGAAGAAACAAAATCAATTAATGGGTGAATGTTCTTGAGTCACTGCTAATCACACCCTAAAAGAGCAGCTTAAGGTGGACCAGGAACTTTTTCTTTAAAAAACTTCGACGCTGAACAAAAGTTCAGAAGAAGAAAGCAGGTACGAATATTTGACATTCGAAAAACTTGCCGTAAACAGCGTCTTGGCCTGGGAGAAATACCAAATGGGGATAATCCAAAGTATTTTATATAAAAGACACACGGCGATATTCTGACTAATTTTACGTTTGTATCAAATCGGGTTAAAGTCTTTTAGATGCGGAAGCATCTTATACTCGCGCCTTAAAGTGCGCCGTCCGCACCGCTTTTCGAACATTCGACAGCTGACGCGCGCGCATGCACCGTCGCGCCGTCGCCCACCATCTGTGCCGCGCGCGCTTCTCCTTCGAGAACATTCGACAGCTGACAGCGCATGCGCCGTCGCGCCGTCGCCATCTGTGCCGCGCGCGCGCTTCTTCTTCGAGAACATTCGACAGCTGACAGCGCATGCGCCGTCGCGCTGTATATATACTCAAGGTCGGCGCTCGCTCGCTCAGTTGCCGCTCGTCCGTTGGTTTGTACGGCGCGTCGACGTCCGAAGTCGCCGTGAAATGAATGCCAACGAATCCAGAAACACAATGATCGACGTCCCTTCGACCAGCGCCGCCCTTTCGCATACGTGTGTACGTGTTCACTCATTTAACACCCTCTCCTACAACCACGTTAACCAATTTAGCCATCGACCCAAGTAAGTCGCAATTTAACACCCCATTTCACAACCACGTTAACCAATTTAGCCATCGACCCAAGTAAGTCGCAATTTAACACCCCATTTCACAACCACGTTAACCAAGTTAGCCATCGACCCAAGTAAGTCGCTCTTTAACACCCCGTTAACCAATTATATGCTCCGCATCCTCCTCAGTGTTCCCTCGAGGGAAGCTGCGGGCAATTTTTTGGTGACACCATGACAGTTGCACTAATATACCTCATGATTGTCAGTCTAAGTTCAAAGAACTTGATGAATTCATCACCTTCACAAACGCGCACTGCATATCTACTGTTAGCAAGTTCAGGCGTCTTTCTTGCAGCATATCGTAACTTGACATAACACGGCAATATACAAGTCCGCATTTCGTAATTATTCACTTTTTCGCTCGGTAGTGCATGGGCATTTGTTAGAGCGCTACGTAAATAAGGGAAGTTCTTGATGGATATGCCTGCTTTTTTTCCCTGCTACCACAAAGAAAGTACCATGAAAACATGTTTTATTGGCAATAAATATGCATTGAGTTCAATATCTTAAATTGGAACACGTACTCCAGGGTAACTTTTTCTGGTAGACGCACTACAGCCGTACTGAAAAAAAAAGGAGGGGGGACACAGACTTTCGTGGGGTACAATACAAATTTAGTCTATTTCATGTTGTGTTTCTAATAGGAAAATAGTCCAGTGAGAAAGACACGAAGGGAGATCACAATGGGAGATCAGAACTCTCTCAATCTACACTAAGAAATAATAAGTTGGAATACATTCGGAAACTTGAGATTTACTGCGTTCTTTTGCCCAACATCTAGATTTTGTCATTAAGATGTGTACTGGCAATATCTGGCAACTTTGTGGTCAGGATGCGACTTTAATAGAAGCAGAAGAAAGATTTCATTTAGGTGAGAAGCGTTTATATAGTTGGTAAAGATTATTTTAACGGGGGTAAGATGTGCAAACACGTGTTACCTGACACGCTGCAGAACAGTGAAGTACGACACCAACTTAGTGCTTATTTGTCTTCTTCAATATTTGTGCCACTATTTGCACACCTTAGCTAGACTCATTGTATATGCATGGTTGGCACATGTGCATCAAGACACTTTCCTATTAGCAGCATGATGCGGCTAATAAAAGTACATGGTGCAGTGGCTGAAGCGCGCAATTTATTCTAAAGAATGTAGTTGCGAGATTTCGTATCAATTTTGGTGAAATGAGACTTTTTAATTTTTTTCAAATGTTCTTCAATAAGGAGCCGCATTTGGGGTCTAATATTTCGAATGGTTATTCGAATTCATGCAGTCACGTGATGACTCGAGGACACTGAAGGCTCAAGTAACGGAAGTCACTCAATGGATCAATTTTAGATAGAGGCATGCGTTGCCTACAAGGATAAACATTCTTGCACCGCAGCAGGCAAACGTCGCCTAGACTAACTACTTGTAGGGCATTATTGAACTATCTGACGCGCCATTGTCAGTTTAATCGAACGCCCGTCGCCTGCAGCATGTTCTGTGTGAATGAGGTTAAGACTCCTCTTGAATATAGTTTCTGAAGGTTGCATTATAGCTCCAAGTACAATGGTCTTTTGAAGTGCGACATATTCTGGGGCCAATGTAACAGCCAAACGCGTTATGCGCCACAAAAACGATGATAACTTGCTTGCGGTCCACAACGTCTACCTAGCTTTCGCAAACAGTATAATCTACATGCGTGTGTGGGGGGAAGGGATGCAATTGTATCATGTTATTATCGCACATATATACCTTGGTGATCACCCCGCACCTGGAGTACCATGTTGGGTGAAAAGCAAGCCTATATATCTAGCTCTTCATCAAAACATTCCTCTCCCTGTCGATGCCATTCACAAAGTGTTTAGAAGAGGCTCCAATGCTACTCAACCCACTGGATTGCTTGAAGGAATTTATAGTGAGAGCCACTCAAATTGTTGAAAAGGCCCATATGTTTTATGCTTAGCTTGAGTGGTAGCATGCCCTAGTGTGCAATCAGGGACACGAAAGATTTGTTATCAGCTGTTGTGGTATGCTACTTTCACGAACTGGTTACATCGCCCGCACCGGCAGCTAGCTGAACAGCTATACAATGTAAGATTAGGTGCATTTTAAGCAGTTTCCTTCTTCTTGTAGAGTTACAGCCTAAGAATAAACAGTTCATCTGGCCACAGAACCGTGTTTAACATTTTAATTGCCCATATAAAACATCTGTTATACGCGTTTTTATTTTGACGCCTATGCACTTCGTTAGTGCCATACACATCAGCCAGCATCTTACTTACCAAAATTTAGGCTTCATTGTTCTTTCTTAAAATACGAGTTTTGCCTGAGCATTCATAAGATAATTTCAGATGAAGCTTGCCAGCGCATTCATGCACGTGACAACATGTAGTAATTCAAATGAAAAAGCGTTAGGAGAGATCGGCGCTCGAAGCGTTCACTCAGAGAAATCAAAGAAAATTGGTGGATGCTTGAGTTCCAAATTCAAGAGTAGGTTACGATAGCGTAATCACTCCTTGTGCACATCTTGTGGTCCGTGTATGTCACAACCGTGCCGTAAGGAAATGAAGGATCGTGCGCATAACATACTCCGTTTCAAAGTGTAAATAAATACCTAATGCAAAACGAGTTCTTAAATCCCCACTACGCCATAAATAATTGTTTTGTCATTCAGCGAACAGCCAACTACACACTCAAGGGGGAATACGCAAACTGATGCATCTGTTCGGTTTTTTGGCGTTCCTGTTGTTAATAATGATGAAATCAGTCTGAATACAATTTAATCGATAGACCCTGAGAAGATTCGCTTGTTGCTGAAGTTGTATTTTTAATGCTTGGCGCGATTATAACTTTCAGGATGCGTTAGGAGACTCCTTCCTTTCGATGACAATTATATATTGTTTTCTTTTCTAAAAGAGTCCCAGTTATTAACACGATAGCGTTAAAGAGCTTGTGTCGCAGAAAACCCGCCACTAGCGTCGGCCCCGTTGGTTGTGAGCGAAAAATCGTCTTTGCGTCTGAGACCGAGAATTCAAGTCACCAAGATAGCCGTGGGAGGCCACTACTTGTCCACGCGTGCGCGTGCGACTACATTGCAAAAGCCGCGCATTTGAAGAAAAAGAGTGCTCAAGGTCACGAGGCGCAATAGTTTCTTTGCCCCGCCACACTCCCTGCTAAGCTTTCAGCGCTTTCTTCGGGACGAGAGAAGAGATAATACAATTGCAGCATGCGACGAACCTGTATAGCTCCACTCGCACGGAACGGATTCCAAAAATTCGTGTGGCGTTGAATTTGTGGGGCAATAAGCTCTTCTAGTGAATTCATTCCATGGTTACTTGAAAAAGTGCTTCATGGCCTCTTTAACGCATTTTGTTTGGCAGGTGTCACGACGAAAACGAGCTCATTCGGCACTAATAGTGCGCGCTGGTCCAATCACTGTGTGCGTGTTTGTGTGCGTGCGTGTGTATGTAACGAAACATTTACGAAGCATTTATGTTACGGGTGAGAGATGTTTATTGTACAGGCGGATGGTAGATCGTTGCTCGTTAGGCCTGGCACAAAAGACATTCACTTCCTTCTCCTTTACTCCTCCTTATTGAAAGTCCCGTATCAATCTGAATAAGTATGCACTTAGCGGTTGAAAGGTGCACTAACGGCGGGATTTCACTATCGCGTTCAGCTCCTAAAGGCTAAGCTTGAGGGTCCCCCAATTATTGTACTGTGTTTTGGTTTACGAATAGTGTTTGAACATTCTTGAACATTCTTATTCGTGAGTATGTTATAAAAGTGGTGATCGTTTTTTTACCTCTTGGACGTCGGGCACACGTTTCTTCAGAACTTGACCTTGAAACATCTTGATGATCATCTGTCTTGTTACAGCAAAAGCTGGTATGTGATCACAACACAGGTCGTGTGTGCCATATGTGTCCACTACCACCTGTGTACGTAACTACTGTCACACGAAATAAAAAACAGTAAATAAAGACACAAAGAAAACGATCAGTTTAAAAGTCAGATCCCTTCCGTACAACCCCAGTATTATACCTCGGAGTCACGCCGGCACTTGGAATTCTTTCGCAAACTGGCTTTAGATGGGCTTGATGTTGAGAAACAAATCTCGTTAATATAAGCAATAAAACATTTTAGAACAGCAAAAGAACAACCATGTGTCATACAATGCGAATTGGGAAGTGAGTGGGCCGTCTAATTCTTCAATTCATTACAAAAGTTTCATCTTGCTCACCTGTCAAGTGTGGCACAAGCCCACTTCGGGGAATTGTGGGGATTGTAAAAGCTTCTGACAGCATTTTTTATTGGTGTGATACAGGGCGCAAGAAAATTGCACAGAGTTCTTTGCAACTGTGCACAGCGTACCACGCTTTTCTGAAGAATGACGTAAGATGACATAGTGAATGCCTGCATGCCTACTACACAATATTTTGCGGCGTAGTGGCGTAGCTGCTGCGAGTTTACTTGCAGCACCTACCCAAAAAGAGTTAAAAAATGGCCTGAAAGGTCACTCTATCAACTTTCGTCGTGATACTGGTGTGTGTTTCACGCAGACTTGGCGTTTTTTATTGCTTTCTGTCACAACAAACTTTGCTGAAGAGTCAAATTTGTGTAATTTTGTAAAGAAAAATAACCAGACTATCTAGTTTTCGAACGCCAGATTGACTTTAGAACGCCGGCACAGTGTGAACAGAACGCCACCACTCGCAGAACTTTTCAGCACCCTTTTCGTGAATGTATTTACCGACAGCAACTTTTATCTGGATTCGGTCATGATGTGCTCTCCTGCATACATATTATTCGTATATTGCCAGCAGCGTTAACACTTTTTTTAAAATGCACACCTCCTTTGCTAGTAAAGACATGGATTCACAAAAAATGTAGGTATGGCCTGTAAATTGCAGGCTATATATTTAACATGAAGCTGTTGAACGTTGTTTTATTCATTGCGGTCAGGCATGCTATTTCTGGGATTTTATTATTGGAACCATCAAAAAAGAAATTCAAATCACAGCTCCCATTCTGAAGCTCTTAACATTAAAAAGGACGTCCACAACGACGCGTAATTTGATTTATATGCTATTGCGTGTTTATTATGGAGGGGCTGTATTACAGACACACATGCTGGCCCACCTCACACAATGAGGTCTGTTTTCTGGAAGACTGCAACCATTAGCATAGTGTTGTAGAGACTTTTGACCCTCCTCCAAAGTAGCTTGGAATTCTGGATGCTTGCGTTTTTTTACGGCGCTTTTGAAGATTCGTCAGGCTGTGTGAAATTTTGTTTTGCGCATGCGTGTGTGCGAGCGTAATTCTGAATCGATGAACTGTATTGGAATATACGAGAATACAATATCGCATTATTTCCATGAATTGCGAGAAAAGACGTATTCTAGCTCTGTGGTAGACAGTCTTTCTTTTTGAAATATGTGGTCAAGTTTCACTCAAATCCCAATGTTCTTAATATTTTCGTTTGCGTCTTACTGAATATTTTGTTTTTATCAACATAATAGATTTTTTTGCTCACAATAAACCGCGCCAACGCTGGCGCCAGAATTGCTGCAAAATGAACGCCTCAACACTGCTGAGATCCTGCTTTTTATTAAGGCTCTCGCGGTAATAATTGCTGGCGGTGAACTTGACACGATTATTTAGGGGAAATTGTGTCCAGTAACAGAAACAACAAAAAAATGGCAGATCCCACCCATAGTGGCAATCGCTGATATTTGAAGCACGATTAAGAAAGGTTGACATGTAACTTTAGGATCAGCACAACGTCTTGAGGTGGAGGTAAATGATGCTGTATATGACTTTGGTGTCATGATTAACATGTTTGAATTTGTCGTTCACCTTCCTCATCTATTCATGTCACGCGATACCAAATTTAGTAAATGTAGAAGTAGTAAACTACAAAAAGCAAGATATGAGCGTGGTATGTAGTCATGTTCTTACATGACACGTGTGTGAGGATTATCATGTTTGCACCAGTCATATACTTTCATCATCCTTTGACGTCCGTAACACCGAAATTGGTATATGTGGAGTTAGCAAAACGGCCGCGAGCGCATCCTGAAGGGCCCAATATACTCCAATGTAGCGCTGACGTGCGCACACGCTAGGCCCAGCGACGCTATTTTAGCAAAACACGACCACTCTATAGTGTGACGCCAGAGGAGCCCAACGCGACCAGCGTCCGTCGGCGCGGCCTGGCGGCAACCGGCGCAAAATATGACATGCTGCATTTCGCATCGAAGCGTTACCCAAACAACATTGCGTCTCCATCTTTTCGTGACGGAGAGACGCCGGACGCACTGAGACGTCCATGCGTCAAAGGAACGCAGCGCGGCTCGCGCCTGCGAGTATATGGCAGGACCGGTGCCTGGCGTCGCAACGCTGGCGTGCCCCAACGAAATGAAAGCCGGTGAGAACATGCACCGCGTCACATCCAAATGTATTGGCGCCTTGACTGTGGCATGTATTCTTGTTCTCACATGACACGCATCTCATGATTATCATGTTTGCACCAGGTACATACCTTCGTCATCCATTGACGTCACGTAATACCAAATTTGGCATGTAAAGCTAGTGAAACCGCCGGGAGCGTAACATGAGTGTGGCATGTAGTCATGTTGTTACATGACACGCATGTTGTGATCATCATATTTGTAGGTATCATTTATTTATGTCGTTCGTTCACGTCCCGTAATACCGAGTTTAGGACATGTGAAGCTATCGAAACAGCCGTGACCGTATCATGAGTGTAGCATGTAGTCATGTATTTACATGACACGCATCTCATGTTTATTATGTTTGCATCAGTATCATACCTTTGTCATCCATACATGTACCTTAACACCAAATTTGGTATAAGTGAAGCTAGCAAAACGGCCGCCAGCGCATCATGAACGTGGCTTGTTGTAATGTTGTTACATGACAATAATCATATGATTATCATGTTTGCACCAGTCACATACCTTCGTCATCTATTCGCGTACCGTAATACTGATTTTGGTATCAATCAATCAATCAATGAAGCTTTATTTTCATAAATAGATATATGCAATTACAGGGATTATTTGGACCGATAGCCTAAAGTGGCTAGTGGACGGTCCAATACAATGTGCAACATAAAAAAGTGTACAGGTCAGCTCTGAGGTAACAACATAAAAAAACAATCATGTGATACAGATAACACAGTAATACATTTTTCTTGTAGATATGCATACTTATTAGCTTGCAGCTAGTTTCTATACATAGGCACTTATTAAAAAAATACAATGAAAATCGAATCACACACACATGCTTACATGTCTTGACTCCACAGAAAAAATGATTTACATGCCATGCTGAAATTACGTGCCGTTTTAATCTCTAGGGGGACCGTGTTCCATATTTTTGTTCCACTAAACTGTATCAGTCTTTCTCCGTAAACATTAAAGCATTTGGGCAGATTGAAATTACCATTCGAAGCATGTCGCGTATTGCGTTTAGGAATTGAAAAAAGATCAGCAGGCAAAGGTGAATTTCTATTAATTATGTTATTTACTGAAACAGCAATTTTGTAGTCACGCAACATCGGAACCGAGAGAATGCGTTGTGATTGGAAAATATTACTTACTGATTCACCTTGGCTTATGATTTTCAGTGTACGCTTTTGAAGTCGTTCAAGAGTTTTTAGATAACTGTTGTACGTCACACCCCACGATTCCAGACAGTAACCTATGTGACAATGACACAATGAAAAGTAGAGTGTGCGGAGTATAGCTTGTGGAAAATATTGGCGAGCTTTTATTAGAGAATAGCAGCCATAGGCTAGCTTTGCGCACACACTTTGTACTTGCTCATGCCAGTGTAAGTGTTCATCAAAGTGACGCCTAAATATTTAAAACAAGGAACTTGTTGAATAGGAGTGTTGTTTATTGTTAGGTTAAGAGATTCAGTGTCAATATGTTTCCTACGAGAGTGAAACACCATATACTTTGTTTTAGTACAGTTAACAGTCAGCTGATTCCTGGCAAACCATTCCGAAATGTTCGATAAATCGGTCATCGCGTCATTTTGTAAATCTGCTAAGGAGTGTCCTGTGAAAACTAAAACAGTGTCGTCCGCGTACATCAGTGCCCTTGACCTCTGTAGGGATCGCGGGACATCATTAATATAAAGAGAGAACAATATAGAGAACAGTATATGTGAGGCAAGCGAGACGCCCGCGAGCGCGTCATGAGCTTGGCATGTAGTCTTGTTCGAGATACGCATATCATGATTTTGATGTTAGGGTCTGTCGCTTGTGTTCGCCTTGCTATCAAGTCATACTATACGAGTTTTACAACTTGCCATCCGAAAGAAACCACCACAAGAGCTGCAGAACCATGAAATGTAAATCATGATAGATAGATAGATAGATAGATAGATAGATAGATAGATAGATAGATAGATAGATAGATAGATAGATAGATAGATAGATAGATAGTTAGATAGATAGATAGATAGATAGATAGATAGATAGATAGATAGATAGATAGATAGATAGATAGATAGATAGATAGATAGATAGATAGATAGATAGATAGATAGATAGATAGATAGATAGATAGATAGATAGATAGATAGATAGATATGCGCAAAGTCGCTGAAGTTCGCTAACAAATGCCTCGCATTTAAAATCGAAAGTGACAGTGACAGCCGTCAGGAGTGGCTATTATGAACACCGCTAAGGTATAATGGTAAATATTCATGTGGCACTGAAGCTACCAGCCTTCCCACTGGTGGCCCGTTAGTTAAAAAAAATTGCAGAATATCCACAGAGTGAATGATGGAGAGTGGAGCGAAGCATATGTCCGCCCATGCGTGTGTCTGTGTGGCCGCTTGTGCGTCCATCCGCCCGTCCGTGCGTGCATCTGTTCGTGTGTCCGCACGTCCATCTGTGCGTCCATCCCTGCGTTCGTCCACGAATCCGCTCCAGCGCCCGTCCATGCCTCCATCCGTCTGTGCGGCGATCTGTGCGTCCGTCCATACATCTGTCTGTGTGTCCGTTCGTCCACCTATTCAACACTCCGCGTACCACCATCTCGAATCTTTTCATCATATATTCCTCATATAGAAGCACCGCCATTAAGCGCACATTCCAAGGACTGAACGAGAGGAGGCACACGCACACTTTCTTAAGGCTTGCCCTTCGTGTCTACTTCCCACCTTTAACCATCTCGAGTTCATGGTATATACTAGTTCACTGTATTCATGGCACTGCGGCCCAGCGCTCGCTAAACCTTTCTAAAACCAAGGAAATTACGCCCATCGAGTATAACATAGCCAACCTTACTTGTAAGATAGTGCTCAATGTTCATGCCAATTTCTGCTAAGGGAGAATGAGAGACAGGAGAATGCGGCTTTTAGTTAACGCGCACGCTGCGAATTTTTTTATTGTTCAACAACGCACAGAATAAATCTCATACCGGCACCACCTTGGAGCTCAATATGTAAGTTTAGTTACACACTAGGACTTCTACTACGACTACGAGAGACGAACGGGTGCCGCTATAAGGAGCTTTGCCCCTAAAACTAGCTCAAGATAAAATGCCGCAAGATTATATTTATGATCTTCGCAACGACGGCCAACGTGTCATCAATGTGTGGAGATAATTGATGCCACGTAGTGCACTGCAAGTTTTCTGCACTTTGGAGCCAGTCCTTTTAAGCCTTCTTTAACGTTATGTATTACAGTATGCGTCATCTCAGATAGTCAATATCGACCCGTAATCATCGACAAATCGCATTTTAGGACCACAAGACAACACACGATACAGGCTGCTGTGAGATCAAGCCTATTACATTACATCTATTTCATTCTTTCCCTTTCTTTTTTTTCTATCCCTTTCCCCCTCTTAGTATAATAAGCCGAGCGCGAGCTGGTTAACATCCATGCCTTTTAATTGCTTTTCTGCGTCTATTAGTTGGGTTGAGTGTCCGGGTGTATAAAAAGATTATGAAAGGGCCTTCAAACACACCAATGGGCTTTTGGGGCAATGCCCCATCTCACGGTATTAAATTGACACTAAAACGAACTGTTAGGTCGACGTTCACTGTTGAAATAGCGGTCCAGAAACCTCGTAATGTTATTTTTCTGCCAAGGAAGGGCCTATTTTGAAATAAAATCACGTTTTTTTGGTCCACATCGGCTTATCCGTTTAAAGAAGCGGACCGACCGGACCGACTCACGTCACTGTTGCCGTGTACAACGTTTCCCGGCTTTACAGCGCTAGTAGAAGCAGCCCGAAAGCAGCGCGAGCAATAATGGCCATCCCGCCATGGACTCTGAGCTTTCAGACGTTTTTTGGTTCAACAGCGCCTCACTAGATGCCATCACCTATCCAATTCAACTATGCGAAAACTGAATGTTTGAACCACTCGCGCGATTTCCTATAGTGACGTCCGGCGGTTATTTTATCCATCATTCAAACAGTAACATACAAAGAGCATTTTATTACGTCTATTGATGCTCAGAACGTTTTTATGTAGTACAGTTAGATCAATTACTAGCGATTATTTGTAAGCGGTTCGTCTGATGTCATCGGAACCATTTTGAGAATGCCTTACTAAGGCGCCTGTGTTCCTGTGCACTTACATCAATTTCTGAGTAAGTAGGGCACTGTTGTTGATAATATCGTCGTTTTAAATGTTGTAATACATTGAGCTTTCACTCTGACGTAAATTGTTATTTGACTTTAGTGTCCCTTTAATTATTTCAAAATATTGATTGATTGATTTGTGGGGTTTAACGTCCCAAAACCACCATATGATTATGAGAGACGCCATAGTGGAGGGCTCCGGAAATTTCGACCACCTGGGGTTCTTCAACGTGCACCCAAATCTGAGCACACGGGCCTACAACATTTCCGCCTCCATCGGAAATGCAGCCGCCGCAGCCGGGAATCGAACCCGCGACCTGCGGGTCAGCAGCCGAGTACCTTAGCCACTAGACCACCACGGCGGGGCTATTTCAAAATATATATGACAACATAACCTATAAAGACGCGACTGCAATTGTGGATGCCTTTCGAGGCAGTGTATGTAAGCAGTAGGGCACGGACAGACGACGCCGGTTACCCCAAGCATGAGTCTGTACAGGCTAATTGGCTGAGTTCACACACATTCCAGCGCTATTAGCGTATGAGAGTGAATTGCGTTACGAGCGCACTGAATATATTTGTAAGCAACAAAATAGAAAGAAACGGACGGGTGGCATTGCCACTTCTAGAAGCAAAGAGCATCGTCACGGTGCTTACAACCAAACGTGGAAGTCAGCAAATATTTCTTAAATAGAAAAAATTGAATATAAAACACAGCAACAGCCACAATCTTGAAGTTTTGTAGCGACGATAAGTCGGCTGAAGCAGCATGACATGAAGTGCTCCCGGTCATACACGTGCCTCTAAAAATCGGCAATGTTGTGGCGTATGACCTAACAGTGAAGAACGCATAGATGTCGATGTTCTGTAGCAGGAAGTGTCGCAGAATGTGTGTCTCACCAAATGCACCTTGGCGTACCAGGATCTACACCAAAATACTGCGCTCGAGCAGGTATTCTAGGTCCTCATCGAAGATAACGGTGTGCCTAGATCGTCCGCTGTTTTTGTTGCCCAGGCTGGTGACTTCTTAGGCTTTTTGGCAGGCTAGAAGTTGTCAGCGATGTCGAGGGTTCTGACGTTTGGTGTGATACCATCCAGTGTCGTTGTTGGCACCCTCCGTAAACCAGCTTGATGGGTATGTTCTATGCCTGGCGATTCCAGTGATTTATGTCAACGCATATTGCAAGCACGTTGGTGATCACTGGATCCAGACTCTGTTTAAATTCACCATGGCCTTTCGCATAATTGTCGTAAACCTGGTTTGCAGGACATTAGCAATATTTTCTAAGAAAGCAGAGAGTTCATGGGGAGACATATTGGCGGAATGAATGCTTTCTGACTGTGGAATCATTTTTATCGCTCGCAAAAACCTGAAAGCGCTTTCTTATTTTTAGACTTAGACAGATAATTGAATTTATTCATATTATAATCTTCATTTGCTTTGCGCACTGTACGCTTGAAATCGGTGGCCATGAAATACATGCTACGCTCATAGTGTGCTCGCGGCCGTTTTGCTAGCTTTATCTATACAAAATTAGGTATCACGTGGCATGAATAGACGACGAAGGTAAAGGACATGTCCAAACATGGCAATCCTGAGATGGCAGTCATATACAGCTTAATTTACGTCCGCCACTGGCGTTGTGCTGATTTTAAAGTAACATATCAACCTTCTTCGTTCGTGCATCTGATATATTCGACTCCCACTGTACGTTAGATGAGTCAAGTTTTTTGCTTGTTGTTGTTGTTGTCGTTACTCGCAAAGATGATCTAGTGGACGTGGTGCTCGACTGCTGACCCTGAGGTCTGGGAATCTAGTCGCAGCCGCGGCGGCCACATTTTCGCTGGAGGCAAGAAATTTTAGAAATGGGTTCATAAATTTATTTCCACGTTAAACAATGTCAGGTAGACGAAATTTCTACGACCCTCCAGCGCAGTGTTTCTCAAATTGATATCATAGATTTCGGACGCTAAACTGAAACTATAGCACTAATTTGATTTTCATTTCTCGTCCGCGTCTTGCGTGCATTCGCCGCTTTGAGTATTTTCGAACTTGCCCAACTCGTTTCCTTTAAACAAGCCAGGGTTTCCAAGCCTTTTTTGTGTCCAAGGCACCAGGACAATTGTGGCATAAAACATTCGGAAGCAATTTACGTTGTATTGTACGTCCTCATTACAGTAATATAAAACTAATATTTTAGAATCAATATGTTAGGCGTAACTAATATGCCTGTCAACTAATATGTTTGTCAAATACAACTAATAATAACATTGATTGATTGATTGATATGTGGGGTTTAACGTCCCAAAACTACTATACAATTATGAGAGACGCCGTAGTGGAAGGCTTCGGAAATTTTGACCACCTGGGGTTCTTTAACGCGCACCCAAATCTGAGCACACGCGCCTACATTTCCGCCTCCATCAAAAACGCAGCTGCCGCAGCCGGGATAGCAGCTAATAATCGGAGACAAAGATAAAAAAAATTATCTATACGTTCTCAATGTCTATCAAAGGCCCGCATCAGCGGCTTTAAGGAAGAGCAGTATTCAGCGTCATAAACAACATTCATTCAAGCAATGAAGCAGCATTGCTTATGTCTAAAAGAAAATAATAACAGTTTTCACACAGTTTCACTACTTATCTTCGGATTAGCAGCTCCACCCTGAACTGTGTCGCTGTTTTATGCAAGAATCATGTACACAGCTTGATTCCTCACAAGTGACATCTGTACTGCCTTTATTGGATAGGCGACCCCATCTGGATGGAGAGAGGTGTGCTATAGCTCTTTAATTTTCAATTTTGCTCCGTGCGGCACTGTTGGGGTTTATTATCTTTTTTTATTATTTTTGGAAAGGCACACTTTTGTTTTCGAGGAAACTGGCCTAAATTGTTCTAAAAATGGCTATCGTCATCTGTTCTTATAAAAAGTGAGACGATAGCCGTTTTTAGAACATTTGACTGCGAAAAACAACATTTTGTACACGTCACATGTATTAAAAAAAGACCTTGACATGACAACTCATATAAGAGTTGTCTTAACAAGGTTTTGTTTTAATGCATACGCAATGTGTATAAAAATATTTACTTCTGTCACTGTATAAGACAATGTAAATCAGTCACTGAAACATTTTACGTACGTATGACTGGATCAATCACCCTGAAGCTTTGTTTTCCAACATAATAGCAGAGCAGTCACCTGACCTTTTCTATGCACGGAAGACATCTGTTGTTCATCCGTAGAAACCCCCGTTTGCGGTCGAAAGGCTTGGCAATATTTCCATCGCCTTCGTAGTTCTCGAAGAAGAGCCGACAAACAAGATAAGCATCCGTTGTGTATGTACAGAAAACAGCCGTCCATCCACGCCTAACATCATTGTAGCTAGCGTTTACCCATGTTTCGTCAGTGAAGAAAAATTCTGGCATACCCTGACGTTGAAGCTCCGCTATTTGGTGCACATACTGACAATGACACATCATAATATGTGTCCCTTCTATTAAAAGGGCCCTCCTATAGCATTTTAGAATCAAAGGTAGTCAGCATGCTCCGAAAGCTTCAGCAGTGTTCTTTCAACGCCACAACCTCATGGCGACAGTTACAGTAACCGTCTTTCAAAAAACTGCACGCTGCACTTCAGTGGAAGTTCGGCTCAATATTGTACAGTTTGTTTGAATGATAACGACTTTTTTCAGAGTGACGTTTATAAAATTGTAGGCTTCTGCCCACGTTTCCGTTTGCATATGCCATAACTAGATCCTTCATTCACTCACCCGGGTAAGTTTCCCCGTCCTCTTGATAAGTGAATCCTCACATGCCCCATTCCCGCACGCATGCGAAGCACTTCAAGAGCGTTCAAAGCTATGTCCTTCAGCAACTTGGGAAAATGACGCAAATTGAATGAATGGCTCCCTTGGGACACATATTATGGGCCATATCGGAGACACACAACCAACTCGGGCATCCTCTTGTTGCCGAAAGGTGGCGCAGCACCACCTCACAATAAGCCTCCGTCGAGCTGCGTGCTTATGAGCTTTCTCTAATAATTTTATTATTGAAACTCTCTCTACAATCTACACACATCCATCATAACAGTTTTCTAAATTTATGTGTCTTAACTTTCAAGTGCATTTTAATGAAAGCGATAATGCTGGCCTATGTGCTCAGATTCGGGCACAGGTTAAAAAACCCAAGGTAGTCAAAACTTCAAGCACCCTCCACCACGGCGTCTCTTACAATCATATGAAGGTTTTGGGATGTCAAACCTCACAGACCAATCAATCTTCAATCAGTTTGAAAAACAGTCCAGAATTTGTAAAATACTTTAGAGACTATTTGCCGTGCTCCGACAGCCCCAATAAGCCCCGCCGCGGTGGTCTAGTGGCTAAGGCACTCGGCTGCTGACCCGCAGGGCGCGGGTTCGAATCCCGGCTGCGGCGGCTGCATTTCCGATGGAGGCGGAAATGTTGTAGGCCCGTGTGCTCAGATTTGGGTGCACGTTAAAGAACCCCAGGTGGTCTAAATTTCCGGAGCCCTCTACTACGGCGTCTCTCATAATCATATAGTGGTTTTGGGACGTTAAACCCCACATATCAAATCAAATCAATCAAATCCGACAGCCCCAATAAGACGACAGAGCAGCACCTTGGGCAGTACTGCCCAACCACTTGTGGAGCGCGAATATAGACGCAAGAACAGATGGCACATCTCTAGAGATTCAAAGGCCAGCTGCAAATTAAACTGAGGAGTGTACATGACTGTTTGCAGCTTTTTTTGCTGCCACCGGGTAGTACCTACGTGAAACCCTCACTTTCGGTCAACAATATCACTTCGTGAAACATCAGGAGTAAGCAGAAAGCACTGCTAAACTGCAAGCCTCCGTGCGTGAATATTAAGGAAGAATGTAACGTTGCGTAAAAGAAGTGGCATTTCGTTCCGGCAGTGTCAAGATAGGTGAGCAGTCATGTTTTACTAACTCTTAGTGCCTACAAAATAGATCAGAACTTTACGCCAGCATTCGCATGATCGTGGTTGGTCTCGATATTAAAATGTAAAGAAAAATAAAACCACAACAAGCCAACTTCAGCATTTTTATTAGCTTGGTTGTTTCAAATACGTAAAATAATTTGTGCGCTCCGTTGACATTTGACAGTGCTTGGCAAACATGACAAACACAAGGCTGCCCCTATTAACAAGGAAACCTGACAGAAAATGAGCAATCGACGATGGAGGACCGCTTTAACTGATGAAGCGGGGCTGCAAATACTTACAGACAGTGCCGTGCAAAGCAAGAAAACTGCCAGTGGCAGGGCAACTAAAGGTGTCGACGGAGAATTTTGTTGACGGTGTGTTGTCTGTTTGTGCTCGCGTTGGCTTCACATCTAAAATACAGAGCCACCACGGAACAATATTTACAAGCGCACTGGCAACTACCTTCTTCGAGCGCTGTGGCGTTAAAATAATACAAAGCTCTGTGAGTCACACACAGTCGAACAGTGTCGACAAGTGAAATTCACCATTGAAAGGCAGTCTTCGCGCCATCGTTCAACAAAAAATAAAAAATAATGTGACACATGTCTTCCAGCCACGTTGTTTAATATTGCAGACCGCCTCACACGAGGTTACGTGGTTTATTTCGGCTGAGTTTGCTAACGGCAGAAATTGCAGGTCACCGCTGTGAATTCTGCGAGAAGTGTGGAAAAGAAGCCCCGCCGCGGTGGTCTAGTGGCTAAGGTACTCGGCTGCTGACCCGCAGGGCGCGGGTTCGAATCCCGGCTGCGGCGGCTTCATTTCCGATGGAGGCGGAAATGTTGTAGGCCCGTGTGCTCAGATTTGGGTGCACGTTAAAGAACCCCAGGTGGTCTAAATTTCCGGAGCCCTCCACTACGGCGTCTCTCATAATCATATAGTGGTTTTGGGACGTTAAACCCCAAATATCAATCAAGTGTGGAAAAGAAAATCTAAATACCCTACAACCGTGGAGCACATTTTGCACTTATTAGGGCGGCTAAATGTGGCTCACTAACCAGCCGAGAAAGACATCAAGCGTATGACAGATAGCTCAAAGGCCTAAATCTAACAAGACTTTATAGAAAGAAATTCGAAACCTAATTACAAAGCCATGTTTCTAAGTCCATGAAAAACAAGTAAGCTGCAGATTTAGTGTGATGCCCATGCGATTGTTTTGCAGAAATTATGGGTGAACAACTACTTTCTTGAAATGCTCAGAAAATGATGTTTTGCACGACCTTTCACGTTCATTTGCTGTGGCCCTTTCGAGAGCGAGACGCTATTGTACATCTTACTCTGAATTTGACAAACGAGCTTTCACTTGTTATTCCAGAGATAGAGAGATCTGATGATAGCGTTTCCGTTGCAGAAATAGAGGAAACTCGCAGTGCGCAATAAATGACTTGATTTAAACAAGGCTCAAGGTATTAGTGCTTTAATACAGAGCTTTACAGAACGTTTCTCAGAACAAACGATTAGAACTAGCCCAATGACCCATGAGATTCTGCTTAGTCACATTGCCATATATATTCGCAAAGCATTCCGAGAGGAAACAGAAGTTTACCTTTACTGCCGATTGTCGATAATTCCATAGGCTCTGAAAAACACCGAAATAGCAAGTCACTAAATTCTTGCTTCCTTTGTTGCTGGCTGTCCAGTACTTAAGGAAACTTAGCTTTAAGCATGAAAAATCTAGAAATGTGTCGCGTAAGGTGTTTTATGCTGTAATCAAGTGTCGTATTGCTGATGGCGGAAAGTGCGAAGTGCGTGCAAAAGCACCCACGCCTTCGTTCTTCTTTGCCTCTTTCACGTAAGTTCTATATTTCATTCTTTCAAGGAAACAATAAAAAACAGAGTGGCTGAAGTACAGAGAACTAAAGCGTGGGAGCAGTGACTAGGCAGGTTGCGGACTCGAGGTTCCAGCAGGCTCGCAACTGGGGCCTAAGAATTCATCAAACGACATCGGAATTTCCCACGGAGCTAGGAAGCCAAGCTGTAATTCGACTCATCTTGATGGGTCCTTTTCCCCTGCTTACTGAAATATCTGGGCTCCGGTGTGCGTTCCCGGTTCACGCGAAAAATTAACCAGTTCCTTTATTGGACCTTATGCAGTCACTGAAGGAACATTCCCAGTTAGTCTCCGTATCACACCCTTCAGATCTCCTTCGTATCACTGCTGCCGTAGGAGAGCAATAATGCCTGTTTCTCGTTGAAAGCTCTATACTTGACACAATTCTTAATAGTGCCACTTGATCTGGCAGCCCCTTAGAGTGAGAGTAGTCAGTGACTCGTTTTTCTGAACTAGACATATCATTTCTACAACTTCAACTGAGCGGCTTTCTTTTGCGATTACGAAAAGAACGATAATGCACCATGTGTTTTGCTTGGGCAACTCCTGAGCTAAGCGCTGCAGACAAACACATACAAGCTTTAGCTTAATGCAATAAAAACCCACAAGGAAATGCTTCACATTATACGGCATCAAAAAAAAATCACCGAACTTTTGCAATGTGACGATTGGCTTATGCGAAACCATGCTGACGCGCCGTTCCTACAACCGTCCTTATTATTTTATGGAATCACACAATACGCTCTACATACACTGTGCAATACAAGGTATCAGCAGCATGGCTCTTCCATTAGAGCCTTTTCATCTTGAGAAGACGCCGCCGTCACCGTAGTCGAATGTACGTATTATTAAGCCGCTCTTTCGAGGAGTATGAGCCTGCAGGCGTAGAAAATGCCAAAAATTTGATTCAAAATACGTAACCTAGCCACTTTGCAGGGTTTTTTTTTCATTCTAGGTATAGCTAGAAAAACACCTAATCGTAGATTCATGGACACGTGATTTTGTGCGCTCAAGAGCTGAAGACTTTGAAGAGCACGCTCTGTCAAATGTCTCTTGGGAGGTATAGGCCCGGCCACCTAAACTTGCTGGCCTCTACGAGTAAAGTTGATTGCCCCTCATTCCTCCTGATGAATGAACGGATGGCCGTGTACAAATAAGTGTTTAATCAGACGGGTAAATATTTGTATATTAGTAAGGGGTACTTTCCCTTTTCAATCACCCTCGTAAACTTATCTTTTAATGCTTTCATTTCTTGTGCCCCTTGTAGATGGTGAAACACACCAGTTACAGGTAGAACAGCATCATATCATTAGCCAAGGAATAACTTGTCGTTACTGCGAAAAGCAGGCGCACCGGAAAGATATGGGCAGGTGGGTTTGTATCTTTACAAAACCGGCCTATTGAACTGACCGCTGCCTTGCACTAAACAACGCCCAAATGCCTCGAACATTCCAGATTATTGCACAATATTCAGATTAGCTAGGACACACCAGAAAACAGTGCAGTTTATTCCGAAACTAACGCGGTTCCCAAGTATAAAAGTACAATATTCGATGACCCTTGTATTAGCATGACGCTCGTTGCTTCTGGTAATATTACTGACGGCAGTGCTGGCCACTGTCTGCGTACAGCGTGTAATTATTGTCTTTCAACGTGTCGTTACTTTTCTACAAATTTGTTGCTTTTCTATAAGTTCACTAGGTATTGTTTTCTGCCTTATTTATGCCTTTTATGTTTGTCCCTCCCTATCTTCGTCTCTCTGTTGTCTGCTGGCAAACATCGTGTATGGTTACAGGAATTGAGCCAAACCTCTGTTTTACACATTGGTAGGTCCAATATATCTTTCATATGCCCATACACGCCAGGACAACGCATTACGGAGAAGGTGATACATAATTTTCTTTATTGGGGTCGCGTTTATTTTCAACACAAAAAGTTGGGGGTTCCCCAGGCAAAAAGCTGTTGAAAAACAGCTTGAAGGGACCAAGGGGGCCGTACAGGCAGCAGCGAATAAAAAGTATAACTAACAAGACATGATACAACTTATACAACTTGACAAGATATAATAGCATCGGTACATAGCAAAGTAAATATAAGGAGGTACAACAAAAATGCACAGATACAGCGAAATGAATGTAACAGGGAAATGCATCAGCAATTAAAATGCACCCATTTAGCTAGGATAACTGCACATACCGAAAATGTGAACGTTCGAACGTATAAAACAATGCAATGCAAGAACAGTGATACAGTGACAGTTAATGAGGTTACGCTGTGCTGATACAATGTTAGATAAAGTGTGGAGCTTTTCTGCAAAGAGAAAAACCAAGTTGGTAGGCTTCGTTGTAGAATGGTACATAGTGCAGAACGAAACAAGTGATCGCAGATGGGGGCCGCAGGCTTATAAAGGCGGCCCCCGTTTATAGTTGTTTGGGAGTTGAAAGAAACCCTGCATGCTTCAGTTCGAGACGCAAGAAGGGGACAGTGAGTAAGTCACGAAGAGCTCGATTATAGAGATATATTTTGTGAAGTAGACACCGGCGTGAAAGCTTACGACGAGAAGCGAGAGACGGTAGTTCTAAAGATTCCTTCAGAGCAGCAATGCTAGTGTGAGGGTTGTAGAAGTGAACAATGAACCGAGTAGAATTGTCTCGTTGTAGTTACAGAGAATTCATTAGATTAGCTGAATTCGGATTCAACACCACACAGGCATATTCTACT